>PVLD010016244.1:26084-45734 GCA_004027595.1 Dinomys branickii | reverse complement strand
AGAGAGAGAGAGAGAGAGAATGTGTCCGTCTCCCAGATGAGCATCACATTGTTTCCTACACTCCACTCCTCCAACAGTTATACAACTGTTCTTATACAACTATTTATAGAGCATTTACATTGTATTATAAGTAACTTACAGGAGTTTTAAAGTATAAAGCATATGTAGATTATATGCAAATATTATGCCAGTTGCATCCATGGATTCTGATCATAGAAGGAACAGAAATACATTTCCAAGCCAGTTACTAAAGCCTCCTCCATTGGCCTTGGAGTCAATCCCTGGAGACGCCAAGAAACAAATGCTATCTTTTTTTGGTTCTGATTATTCAATGTGTAACATACAGTCATTATGAAATATGAGATCAACTCTATCACAAACTACTGCTAAAGTATAAACTCCAGGGTTAAAACAGGTAGCAATAACTTTAGACTTTTCTCTTTTTATTCAGCCTTGCATAGTAATCTGAAATGACAACAATGAATGTACTAAAATGTTTGCTGAGATACTACTTACTAGGAAAGACCTAGCTCAGTGATGGTGAACCTTTTAGAGCTTTCAATGATACAAACAGCCTGCTGCAGGATGCATGCCACAGGTTTGCCACCACTCACTTAGGTATTTTTTTCTAATAGAGGAATGGTTAAATTGCAGCATACAGATATGATAGAAGTAGTCATTTAATAATATTGAAATAAAGACTATACTAACATGGTAACTATACATATGACTAGCTATATACAATGTTCCTACATTGCTTATTTTTGTATATATTCATTTATGTATGTTGAGGATAGGAAATTCTACACATTTATAAATGTGTTAAATTCTTTGAGATTAAGAACTACATCAGATGTACACATTCCTGTACCTTCCCACTTACCATAGGGCTTAGGCAGTAAAGGTTAGGGGTTCAAGAATGAACCCTAAAGAGAAGACTGCCTGGGTCGGATTCTCAGCTCTACTGCTTACAAGCTATAAAATCTCAGCTAAGTTAAGTAACTTCTAGGTACTTAAATGAAGCTCTGGATATCTTGCTGCTGCTTCTTGAAAAGGTGGGATTAATTATAACAGCTATACACTGGAAGAAAACATGAATTAATATGCATAAAGTATTTAGAACAGTGAGTTAAGTGTGAAAAACAAAATTTAATACATTAAATGCCTACAATGTACAATATAGTCCACATGCTAAATCAAGTAAGTGCTTTTACATGGACTTTCACGTAGCATACAGAAGAAATTTTAAAAATATGGAGTAACGAATTGATGACTATTAAAATACATAATTTATGAGATGTGCTCTATGGGCACTTCGAATTTTTTTAGTTTTTAAATTTTATTCTTTATTTTTTGAAATAATGTGTCCCTGCTGGGCGTGTTGGCACACACCTGTAATCCCAGCACTCAGGAGGCTGAGGCAGGAGGATCCTTGTGAGTTCAAGACCAGCCTGGGCTACAAAGTGAGCTAAAGGCCAGCCTGAACTGCATGGCAAGACCCTGTCTCAAAAAGACAAAGAAAAAAAAAAAAAGAAGAAGAAAAGAAAAGAAAAAGAAATAATGTGTCCCTATATTGCTCAGGCTCACCTTGAACTTGGCTTCCTTCTGCCTCTGCCTCTCAAGTGGCCAGAATTAGAGGTGCGAGCCATTGTGCCTAATGACACTTGAATTTGAAACAAACTTTGTCAACCAAGTACTTGAAAATAGTCTTATTATATAATGACAAAACTCATACACTTAAGAATTTCAACTCTAAGGGTTTTGTTGATATAAGTAAGGACTTCAGATCTTTAAAGCTAACCTTGGTTTTGAGTAATATTCAGACTCTTTTCAGGACTAAGAAACTATTCTAATTTTTACCTTGATAGGAAAACTCTTCATACCCTTCCCAATTAAACACTGTGGGGAGGAAAAGTCTAGTACCCACAGATAAAAAGCTAAACCCAGGATTATTGAGACCTAGTAGCCAAAAGACATTTGTGATCCAGGGGTTCTGAAAGATGAGCTATTCAGCTAATTTTACTTCTGGGTAATATGCAACTGGAGAAGCTTTTTTCTTAAAAACGTATATCCTGATTTTCAATAACATTAAATTTTTTCTATGAAACTGCTGATAATGCTGCTCTTGAAGTGGCCAAAGCCCACGGCTCAAAAGAAATGAAAAGGAATATTTCAATATAAAGGTGTGTACCTATCCTTCTGCAAATGGGTTGGTATTACCAACATGTCACCTGTCTGGGAGCCCAAACCTGGATGAGGAAAAACACGGAGAGATGGAAAAACTGGTTCAGAAGAGCTGAGTACAGGGTGTTTAGAAAGGAAATAGAGCATTAAACTAAATAAACTAACCCATAAACACCTTGACACATTTATTCAAAATCAAGAGAAACATGTTTTCCTTCCAAGGACTAAAGAGGAAACTAAGAAATGCTAAATACCCTGAATCAAAAGTATCTCTGTTCCTTGGTCTTTCTATATACGTATTTATGAAAAATGGCTTACTAGCAACCCAAGGTCCTCCCTATCGTTTTCTCTTTTAGCTTAGTTAAATAAGTGTCTTTTGACTTAAAAAATGAAAATTTTAGGGACTTATAGGATTACATGGGCATGAGTAATAAAGAATGTGCTGATCTAGACTTAGGAGTCACAGGTGAGGAACGTATTGTTGTGATTTCTGATGACACAACTTCTCTAGAGATAATAAATGAGACATGTATGTGGATGGTTCATTCACTTTTAAAGTATAATCTTCAATCTAATTATCACCAAAACCACAATTCTACAATCAAAATATCTTCCTAATAATTTTTAACTTAATGTTCAAGAAATACTTACGCTTTAAATTAGAACTTCCACACTCAAGTTATCTAATCTGTAGCTCTAATTCATTCTTCCAAATATTCTCTTCACAGTCTTGATAAAAAACTAGGTCAAAAGATATCTGAACATCTATCTATATGATGTCAATTCTTTTTAAGCAGTGAGAATACCTGAGTGCACAAATCAGACCAAATTTCTTGACAGCATACAGTTCAAAGTAATCAGAATGAAAAATGGTGATAAACCTTATTACAAAAAAAGAGAAGACAAGAATAGGGAAGATATGTAATGGGATGCAATTTTAAAGAAGCCCTCACTGAGGTATACTTTGAGCACACATCTCAAGACGGAACAAGGGATAAAGAGCAGGTCTATAGCCATCACTGTGGAGCACACTGTAATCCCACAACTGAGGAGGCTGAGGCCGGAGGATCACCATGAGTTTGAGGCCAACCTGGGCCACAAAGTGAGTTCAAGGCCAGCCTAAATGCAAGGTAAAACCCTGTCTCAAAATAGACCAAGAAAAAAAAAAAAAAAGCAAACAGATCTGAGGGCCCTACAGAAGCAGATTTCAGCAGAGCCCAATATAGCTAGAAAACAGTAACCATAGGAGTGGTAGGGAGTAGGTTAGGAGACAGGAGAGTATGGACACATGCATACATTTAGTGCCTGCATGTTACATGTTCTTGGGGCACCAAAGATCATGCAGGTCCTTCAGCTTTTTACCTTAAAACTCAAGCAGCAGAAAATCAAGATCTAAGCATAACCAGAGGAAGAAGAAAGTGACCGGACTGCTGTGCTGAGAAGTGATAAGGCACAGGGGGGACAGGAAAGACCAGTTACGAGGTTTTTGTGACAATGCAAGGAAAGGGTGATGAGGCTTAGACCAGGACGGAAGCAGTGGAGACGTCAGAGGTGGTGAAACTTTGGTCATGTTTTCAAGACAACAGTAAGATCTACAGACACACTGGATGTGGCATTGGAGGGAAAAAAAGACAGCAATAGTGACTTCAAGGTTTCTAGCCCAAGCGACCCAAAACACAGCAGCCACTATTAGTGAGGAAGACTCCAAAAGATCTAGAGGAAAGTATTTAGACATCATACGTTACATATGCTCAGATGTTCTAACAGTTTATTGTAGCTCAACAGAACTTTCTGCAACACTAGAGAGTTACGTTAGTTTACTTAGCACTTACTTGTAATTGATTGGTAGGTTAGTTCTTGTCTGCAGCTGGTGCTTTACAAAACTGATTAAGTAAAAGTATTATTTATTAAGCAAGAGCTCTAAGAACTTAATATTTTAATTAGATATCTCTGTCTTCATGTAGTATTCAAGAAGATAATTTGGTAAAAATATTTAGGAAAAGTTCCTAACTACAGAGACTAACTTTAATATTATCTACTTTTGTCATCCATGGTTCCCACCTCATTATTCTCGTAGGTCCTGCTTTTTTCCTAAATAATGAGAGTGATAATGTTAAAGTACTTTTGCCTTTTGTCCTTGGCTCCTGAAGCAGCTTTGGAGTGATAAAGGTGAAAAGACAGCCCTTTGTTATAATGCTGGGACGATCTGGGTCTCAGAAAGCAAAATCTCTCACATCTCCTACCCGCCAATCTACTCCTGTTCCCTAGACAGGTATTAGAAACTAGAATTTCTCTTCCCCATGTGGATCACAGATAAATCTTCCCCTACCATTTTGTCTCAGCATTGGCTATGAAGAAATTCGATGACCTAGCTTGTCTGATACCTCCATGCTGGAGGAGTCCTTCATGCTGCCCAGAGGTGTAAAGGAGAACCTGAACAGACAGGCCTGGCTGGGTTTCCAGACTCAATCTATTAGAATTACCTCATACTTTTGGTCCAATCATATTTGACACAGTTGCCCATGCTTCAGTCACCTACGAGATGATGTCTCCCTAGTAACCCCAAAGGACAGAGTTTGCAGAACTTCTGGACAACTTAAGACATGGAGGCTTATAGGAACGTAAACATAAAAAAATCATCCACTTGCAGGGAGGGTAGCACACCCAAACCACAGGGACAGAAGCTCCTGTGTCTGGACCTTCCCAAGCCCTGCCCTATCCTTTTGTTGGGATATTTATTGGTATCCTTCAAAACACACTGCTAATATAAATATAGTGCGTCCCTGAATTCTTTGAGCTACTCTAGCAAATTAATGGAAGCCAAACGATGGTCACAGAAACCCCAGGTAGGAGTCAGCAGATCAGAAACTCCAGGGTCCTCATCTCTCAGCTGGTTTCTGGAGTGGGGACAATCTTTGGAACTGAGACCTCAACCAGTGGGTTCTGATGGATCTTCAAAATTGAACTGAATTAGTCAACTCTCCCCAGTGGTGTCTGCAACAGAACTGTTTACTTACTTAAGAGCAGAGAGAAATCCCACATATTTTGGGATTTATGTGAATCTCATATTTCTAAGTGATTTGTGTAATAAGTGCACAGTAGGACATGATGCGCACTACATTTTACAGATATTGGGCTGGGGATATAGCTCAGTGGAATAAGCGCTTGCCTAGCAAGCGCAGGGTCCTGAGTTCAATCCCCAGTACCGCAAAAATAAATAAATAAATAAATAAATAAATAAATACAGATACTACTGCTATTCTATATTCAGAAAGCATAGATGTAAAATAATAAAGATGATTTTGGCTAAAAACAGTAATCAAAATGCCTCTCCATGTGAAACCAATGGTTAAAAACTAACAAATTTAACAAGTAACACCTAGGGAATGAGGTAGGCTTCTCATTTAAGTTAACAAGTACTTGCTATTAGCTTATTTTTAAAGTTTGGAAAAATGAAATCAAATCTAAGGAGCTGTCTTAAAACTACTTCAAATGTCTCCAGAAACTTTTGTTCTATAGTTTTAATTGTCCATTACCCTTTTCATATATACTTTATATTCTCTTATTTTCAATATTCCAATGCTTGATAAAAATCTCATGTGCAGCATTTTGCGTGTATGTTTTTGTTCTGTTTTGTTTTGAGACAGGGTCTCACTATGCACTTCAGGCTAACCTTGAACTCACTATGTAGCCCAGGCTGGCCTCAAACTCATTCATAGTGATCCTCCTGCCTCAGCCTCCCAAGTGCTGGGATTGCAGGCATGCACCACAATGCCCACCTTGTGTATATGTCTTAATAGGAAAGGAATATCAAGGAAAACCTTGTTGATGAGTTCCAAAACATAACACAATTTGCTGAGACGGAACTGTGTTAAAATATATTAATAGAAATCACAATTTCAAGCCTCAGACCTACAACTACAACTCTGCTAAATAAACACAGACTATAGAGAGCTTGAAAATTAAATGTGTTTTATTCTTCAAACATACAATATCCAAAAAAAAATACAATATCATAAATAAATCTCCAGAGAATTGCACTGAATGAAAAAACTGTGCCAAAAAGATTTCACAATGTATTATCCCAGTATATAACATTCTGGAAGTATCAAAATTATGGAAGTGAAGACAAATAGCATTTGCCAGATGATGGACAGCAGGAGAGAAGTGCTTCTATGAAAGGACAGCATGAAAGATGCCCACAGTGACATGAATATTTCATATCTTGACTGTATCATATCAAGATCCTTATTGCCATAGAGTTTCTGTAGTTTTGCAAGACTTTGCCACTGGGGGAAAAAAATAAAAGCTGCAAAGAAAAAAAGGGGGGAATTTTCCCTTTATATGGTACCTAGTCTCATTCCTCACTAAAATTAGAAATTCTTTGCCACAAGTTGTAAGAATTTTGAAGAAAGCTTCGTAAGTACCAGGTGATACTACTGACAAACATCTACTTCAGGACACCCACATCATTTAAATTATTTCATCAGATAAAGGGGCTGTGCTATTTCATTTATCCAATAACTCAAGGTCTTTCTTCCTTTTTTTTGTTTTTTTATTCATTTGAGACAAGGTCTCACTATGCAGTCCAGACTGGTCTCGAACTCACTATGTAGCTCAGGCTGGCCTCAAACTTGTAGTGATACTCCTACCTTAACTTCCCAAGTGTTGAGATTATCAGTATGCACCACCAGGCCTGGCCTTCAATGTCTTTCAAAATAATTCTTCAGTTAACCATATTATGGCATGTGTGATACCTTCTGTTTTGAGCATATCAAAGTACACATAATTTTGTACACATTATCCTTACAATAATCCAAGGGTTATATTTTTTAAATTCTAGCTTTTGTCAGATCGGTTTATACTATACTTCTGACCATTATGATTCCCATCACCAGTAGAATGACCCATTTTAGGCCACTTTCCTAATAGTAAAGAAACATTACATTCAAGTTGTACAATATAAGATCTTCCATAATCACCCTTGTGGCAACAAATGCTATTTTCCAACAATGTATCTATCTATAAAAAAGCATAGTAGGTATAGTTTATCAAGCTCAATTTTATCTGTTCACTTTTGTTATTTACCTGTTCACTTTTCAATAACCAGCAAATTCATTCTGTAATCACTAAAAATAACGAAGCCCCCCTATAAGCACAAGCACCCCAAGTCGCCACAATAGATAGTTAAAAATGTGATAGACTGCATACAACAGATACTATTCTGCCTTTTAAAAGGAAGGAAATTCTGACACATTCTATTTTTATAAACCTTGAAAATATCAAGGTAAATTAAATAAGCCAGTCATAAAAGACCAATGCTCCGTGACTCCACTAATATGCCCAGAGTAGTCAAATTCAAACAAACAAAAGAATGGTAGTTACCAGGGACTCAGAAGTCACGGAAATAGAGAGTTCACTGGGGTAGGAGTTCAGTTTGAGAAGATGAAAATGTTCTCAGGATGGATGTAAGTGATGGTTGCACAGCAGTTTGAATGTACTTGATGTCACTAAACTACTCAGTTTAAAACAGTTTATAAGTTGGAGGGGGGTGTACATACATATATGTATATTCAACCACAATAAAACAGGAACTGGACACACTTGGAAATACACAACGGACAGTACTTTCCTCTTTGTATTTTGATGACGTTTCCCTTGTTTTACCCTAAGCCTACTTGTCCGTTTTGATCTTTGTAAACAGCACCACCTTATGCTCCTAAAGTGCTCCAACATTTAATCTTTCTCCTTCCCATTATCAGCCAACAAGTCTTACATACTGTGTAACACGAGTAGAGTTTGATCCTTTCTTTCACAGAATAAAACATTTTCAAGTAATCTCCTTAGGTAATCCAAAATTAATGTACAAAACATTTTTCTCCATGAGTGTTCTCTTCCCTTATAATGTTTGACTAGGGCAAACAAAGTAATTCATCTTCCCTAGGTATCATCAATTTACAGTAAAATTAAAAGTTTTTTAAAACTTTGAACTGATTAGACTCAGATTTTTTAATCCATAACCATGCAAAATCCAGAAGCCATAGAAGCAACTCACTCATCTGAATACAAGTTCATCTCACAATCTCATACCCAAAACCTGTTTCTCTTATCAAAGGACGGCAACCCTACAATTACCATTGCTCAGGTCAAAACACAAGGAGTCATCTATGATGCCTTGTCTTTATTTCACATACCACCTATCCTGGTGCCCACTGCCTCAGGGTCTTTATAGCTTCTGTTTCTTCTTAGTGGAAGGTACTTCCCTCACACATACAAAGCCTCCCAATCTTACTGTTTAAGGTTCCTTGCTCCAATGTCAAGCTCAGTGAGACCTTTCATATTCTTTTATTGAAGGGCAACCTTAATGATACTCGTTCTGTTGTCAACTTTTTCCTCTTCCAAAGCTTTTATCTCAATTAGTATTTCTTTCTGTCTCTTCCACTAAAATGTTAGAAGGAGTAGTTAATTCAGTGCCTTCAAGAATTCAACATTTCTCACTAGGTTAGAGGGCAAAATGACTTAATTACTAAACATTCTTTTTTGAAATTTGCTTTGCTCATAACTGTACCTGAGTGCCTACAATACAGCTGGTGCTCAACCTCATTTGAATCAGACTGGACCAGATGATCATACTTGAGGGAAAAGGTGTTGTTCCACAATGCTAAGGGTTAATAACAGTGCTCTCTCAGATTTGTTTCAGCATGTCACACAACAGCCTACTTAAGTAGTTTTATAGAAATAACCTAGTGTTCTGAGAACTCAGCCTTAATATAATTAAGATTTAATGTAATTTCTACAACAGGTCTTAGAGATATAATTCCAGCACCCTAAATAATACTTCCTCTTCTTCTCCCTCTTCACCTGCCTCTTCCTCCTCTTCCTCCTAGTATTCCCTTTATCAAATAAAAACTATGCTTAATCAGATATAGCAATCAAGAAGACAGAAATGACCAAAATTACTTAAGAAATAAGCAAAATGATTTAAGAATATGAAATTTACATCAACTCTCAGTAATCATTTTACTCTACATATAAATTATGCCCTGAAAGATCAGCATATAAAGTAATCACAGGGCTGGGGATGTAGCTCAGTGCCACAGCACCTGCCTGGCAAGTGTGAGGTCCTGAGTTCAAGTCCCAGTAGCAAAAGAAAAGAAAAGAGTCCTAACTAGCAGGAGACTTACAAAACTAAGTACCCATACCATGTAATCTCTAGAAAGTTTGGTTATTTTATTGTTGGCATGGTGGTGCACCCTTGTAATTGCAGCACTCAGTAGGCTGAGGTAGGGGGATCTCTGCAAATTTGAGGCCGGCCTGGGTTACATAGTGAGTTCAAGGTCTGAACTACACAGCAAAAGACAGTCGAGGTGGAAGGGAAGGGAAGTGGGGGGTACCCTTAAAGAAGAAAAGACTTGTTCTACCCATCATAGTAGAAACAGCTAAACGATATCTTGGGAAATAGTAAGAATGTAAACCAAAATCTATTTCTCACCAGCAAGTGATTATAAATATGCACAGGAAAACACTGAGGATCACTGGAGTATGAGAGATTAGTATTAGAAAAAGGTGGGAAATTTGCTATAAAATTGGCAGTACAGATAGTCGTGGCAGCACACACCTATAATCCCAGCACTCAGGAGGCTGAGGCAGAAGGATCAAGAGTTAGAGGTCAGTTTGGGCTATATTATACGGCGACTTCAATGCCTGCGCAGACTATATAGTGAGACCCTGTTTTTAGAAACAAACAAAAAATTAATAACACAAATGTGTTTTCTAATCTCATTTCAAACCTCTGTAGGCTTAATAAAAAACAAAATATTCTAAGAAAGTATATACAGGAAAACATCATCACTACAACTCATTCCATAGTTACTTATTTATTGAATGTATTTTATATGACAGGCACACTTAGGTGACACAGACAGAGCAGTGAATAAAAGACAAGGTTTCTGTCTTCATGGAGTGAGCATCTTTGACTTTTTAGTAAAAGCATTTTATGACAAAGCGATAGCCATTGTCTGCTGTAACAGTGGCTGCTTTAAATGAAATAAAACAAGACTGCTGGAGCTTGTGAGATTCCATCACACAAGACATTCATTAATTCCACCTGCCATTAGTGCCCTAGAGACTAAAGACAGAATGGCACAAAGCACCAGCAGATGTCACAGATACGGTTAGGGTTATGAAGCAGTACATCTTCCTGAGTTAAAGAGGAACTACAAAGATCTCTCATCCCCCATAGGGGCCGGGCTGCTCATTTCGTGGCAAAGTACTTTAAAAAGTTGTGAAATTTGATGTTACTCCTTTCTCTATTTAAAAAAAGGCCACAAAATGTATTCTCTTTCATGTGAAAACAAGCAAATTCCTACACTATGCAGAAACTTTGTCTTTTTGGTTTGTTTTGTGGTGCTGGGGACCAAACCCACAGCTTCGGGTACACTAAGAACAAGCTTTACCAATAACTACACCTCTAGTGCTACTGTTGTAAATAAAAACACTTAAACATGACACTTAAATCATGGCTTTATAGCTATGAAAATCACCTGATTCATATTTTTAAAAACGAATCTGGAACCAGTCCTCTGAATGATTCTACCACAAAATAGTAACAAACTTTAAAGTAATAGTGTATTAAGTATATATTAACGCAAGAGTTTTTTTCAAATGAACAGTTGGCAGTGATGGCTCAGTGGTAGAGCCTAGCATGCAAGGCAATGATTTTTAATTCAATACTTCAGAAAAATGGAAAATTTCACTGAATTTATCTGTATGTTCAGATGTCTCTTTTGTAGTATCTTATATAACAGTGTTTTTCCAACCTTGACCTCTCTCTTGAACTGCAAGAACAGAATACACAACTGGTCACTGGGTACCTTCAACCAGCTTTTTCTCACAAGGACTTTAAACTTAGTTTTGTTAACCCAAAATTTCTCCCAACATTTACCTAACGCTGCTCTACTGTATGTCTATCCCAGAGCCACCTCATCTCATCAAACGATACCGCCCCCTTGTAATACATGGAAAGCATCAAAATGTGTTTTCCTTGACAAGTTTTTAAAGGTCTATGACCCTATTCACTTCCAAACTGACCCAATCACACTAGAAAAATGAAGCTCTACTCTCTTTCCAAAAGGCAACCTATCTACTCATACCCCAAAATGTCACTAAGGTGCTTTTAAGTATCACTAAGAAATCTGGCAAGCGCAATGGCACACTCCAACTATCCCAGCATTCTAATCAGGGGAAAAGGAACAATGGCAACTTCGAGCCCAGCCTGGGCAACTTATTGAGACCCTATCTCAAAATAAAAAATCAGTAAGAGCTAGGAAATGTAGCTCAGGGTGAAAGCACTGGGTTCACATCCTGGGACCATTAAGAAAGAATAGACATGAACTCAAAACTGCTTAATATTTGTTACTGCAACTACAGAGTAAATACAGCCTACAAAATTTTAGAATCTTAATAGTTGACAAATTTTTAAATTTTAGGAGCACAATTACACATGTAAATTCCCAATTTGTGTGTTTATTAAATTACCAATGAGTGAAGGAAAAGACACTAAAAAAGGAAAAGCAATCCTAATAATAAGTAAAATATCCACCAAAGACTCACTATATAAATTTTAAAAGATGTGACTTTGTAACTGCACCACCAGCATCATTACATTCTCTGAAAGTCTTCCTCTATTTTTTTTTTAAAGTCTTCCTCTAACACAGTAGAAACCTATGCTCAATCCTAGCAACCTTCCAATGCCTTATATAGAGGTAGTCATTTGACTAAGCAAAAATGAAAATGGCACAACAATGGCAATTATAAGAGACAAAAAGTTGAAGAGTAGCTAAGGAATCCTGAGAGGACAGCTGAGCAGAAACAATATCCTGGGATCAGGGATAAGAAAAACTACCCAATAATAAATGATTCCTCTCATTGAAGCAGACTACGTTCCCCAGAACTATACATACACACTTCCAACTTCAGGAAACACTTAAGTTCACAAAGTCATTTCAATATTTGTATCATATTCTGTTACCAGGTGTGATCTTTCAAAAGTGTATTGAATTGATGTGGCTGGGAAATCATCCAACATAAACATGAAGCTCCAGCACAAGGAAGGCCATCTGTTTGATGGAAACACTATTTCTACTTTCCTAGTGATTATAGCTATCAATGACAAATGTTGATGTCTCAAGAGAAGAAAAGAAGTTTTAACTGCCTCAAAACTTTAATTATTCAGATAAACTGGTCACAAATTTAAAGTTAAATGTTACACAAAGGGATATATCACCCCCTAATATTTTTTGGCTAATTATTCTGTTGGTAGTCTACATCTGCTCTGTTAAAATTTGGTTATGAATCAGAAGTAACTCCCTGGGAGTGCTTTTATATCTAAAAGTGATTATAGATAACTACAATTCACAAAAATTGGTAATTTAATGTGCATAAAAATCCTCTTGTCTCACACAATAAAAGAACAGATGCTACTGTCACAGTTTAAACACACTAGAAAGGAAGAGGCAAAATTTAACAAAATATTTTAAATTTAAAAAATACTATGAAAGAAAGGGCCTTGGGTGTAACTTAGTGGCAGTGTGCTTGCCCAGTTTATGTGAAGTCCTGGGTTAGACCCAACAAGGAAAAGGAAGGGGAGCAAAAAGGGGGAAAGAGAGAGGAAGGAAAAGGGAATGGAGGAATGGAAAAAAGGGGAAGGAGAAAAAGGGAATGAAAGGAACAGGTAATGCTGCTTGTTTTTTGTTTTTGAGATAAGATCTCCCTATGTAGTCCAGGCTGGCCTCGAACTCACATATGTAGCCAGGCTGGTCTCAAACTTATGGCAATACTCCTGCCTCAGCCTCTCAAGTGCTGGGATTACAGGTGTGTCCCACCACACCTGGCAGAAGTGGCTAGTTTTAACCTGTACATTCAACCCGCATTTTTCAAACATCTTCAGCACTTAACATTTTATGATCAAGAAGCATATTAAAGCATGAACTTTACAAAGAAAGTAAATTTATTATGATGATCTCCATTTCTTTCAGTTATTACTAATTCACCTTTTAAAAAATAAACATTTTCTAGGATTCCTTTAATAAATGTTTTCTAAACATTCTGATATAAAATATGAACTCATTTTAATATATGTGCTGCCAAAGCAAGCACTGAACTCAAATTTAAATTATAAATTATTTTTGAAATCAAAAATATTTTATAGGAAACATCACAGTTGCCTTAGTTTTTATGGTTAACTCCAGGTGTTATATTCACTATCTCAGAGGAAAAAAAATGTTTTAGTAATTATAGTTATTACTTGTTGCAATATATGTTGAAACAATTTTCCTTCTAAATAAAACTGGCTACATTATGCCTGAAACTAGTCACATGTTTAAGTTAAATATACCAATAGAAAACATTTAGCTCCAAATAACCCACGACTTAACAGCTTGACAGGAGAGAAAGGTAAAGGGCAACTCACAAAAATTGGTGAATTCATTAAAACTTTGTACACATAGTTGTTACAAGTAGCTTTCCAAAAACAGTAAGAAAAGGATCAAGCATTCAAAAAGTAAAGTATCATTGACAGCGCTACACTATACACCTACTAAGCAAGATAAAAACCACACCCATGAAGCATCTCAAATTTAAAATATAACTTCACTAGAAATTCAAACGTGTGGAGGAAAAAAAATCATTAAAACAATAATGCAAAACTACTCCAAATTCCTTCAAAGTAAACAAAGGACAAAGGAGAGAGCAGTGAACCAGATTACTAGGACAGAAACGCTCTCCATTTGTACCATCCTAACTCCCCTGCCCAAAAAAATTCATCCTTCAGAGATTCGGAAATAACAAACAATCCATTGCAACTGTGGCTGCAGTCTGTAAGCAGCCTTTCATCGCTCCATAAAGGCTCATCATTGTAGATGCTCATCAGTTTTTAGGCCACATCCACAGCTGCTGTCTTAAACAGAGAAAGAGCAAAATCTGACAGCAAAGACTTTAGAATGACATTTACAAACAGTTTTTCATAAAATTAAAAGTACTCCAGTACAGCAGAAAGAATTAATGGTACCTGAGTACCAAACCATGAGAATTTTTAGTCATTCTTCATAGTACTACCTTTCATTTATGTGGTGCTAAATCATTTTCTAACCTCTCTGGTATGTCAGAGATAACATTTATGCTGAAAAAAGCAAAGCAAAGATGATCAGCAAATTAGTTAGTGGTGAACAGAATGTGTTTCATGAACACCAGCTTGTGTTCTTTCCAGAAACCTTTCTTCCAAAGCCATACTGAAATGCAGAGGCACTACAACAATTCCTTGTTTGACTTCCCCTCCCTGCCACAAAACTAAATTCTGCCTGGTTCAATGGAGAAGTTCCTCTGCTTAGTGAGCACCACTAATCTCATGTGGCCCAATGACTAAGAGTTAATCACACATGTGGGAAGGGAAGGAGAGACCCTGAGTAGCAGCATCACACGCTAAGTCACACTATCCTTATGCTATTCACACTGCAAAGTGGCAATAAAATTAAAATCCAAAAACATGGGTTTGATTCTCCTACCAAGTAGCAGATGAATTTCATTACATTTCCGTAAACAAGAAAATACTATCCCCCTCACCAGACTATAACAAGGTCTAAGTGCAGTAAATGCTCTCCGAGCTCCTTAACACTGGATGTAGGCAATATATTACATTTAAAATGTACTAGATGGATCTGAATTCATACCAAGCCTTCATTAAAACTCTGTACACATAGTTGTTAAAAGTAGCTTTCCAAAATCAGTAAGGATCAAGCATTCAAAAAGTAATAATGTTAAAACATTTTATTTGTGCATATATTCAGCAAATACTTAAGAGTACCTACCACATACCAAGTACAGTGAAAGACAAAATTCAAAAAGCAATCAACAAGTCAACCCAAACATACAAACCAAAAAAATAGGACCAGGAAGGAGCATACGACATGGAATATAAAGCAAGGTCAGGGAAGACAATGTCTGAGAAGATCTAAAGGGAAGAATGAGAGAGTCTTATGAACAGGTGAGAAAACAGTATTCCAGGAAAAAGAACACCAGGCACTTACAAGGAGCAGAGTAAGAAGAGGAACGTGAGATTTGTGCTGGTAGCAAAGTAATGTTCAAATCGAAGAGCTAAACTCTGGAATGCTCCCAAGTTTAAATACAGTAACATCAAAAATCACTAGAAAGGAGACAGAGAATGAGATACCAATAAGGTGATAGGGAAATGAGTGCAGCATCCTAAAAGGCAATGAAGAGAATGCCTGAACAGGATGTTCAAGTCAGATCACATTCAATAAAAGCTGACCACTACACACTATTCAGTTGTGTGGAGGAATAATTGGTAACCCTGACAGGAGCATTTTTCAAAGTGGTGGTGACAAAACCCTGACTAGTGTAGGTCAGCGAGCATGGCATGAGATGAACTGGAGACAGAATTCTTCAGAGGCAGAGACAGGTAATAAAGATCATGGAATCCAAAGAAAAATACCAGCCTGTGTGCACACAGGAGTGCTACATATCAAAAACACTTCAGTACAAAGTTAAAAACTGGGACAAGAGTAAAGGAAATCTAGCTGGTTAGGTCAATGTCTTGACTGAGTTTGCAAACCTCAGCAGAGGGTGGCTTGCTGAAGCACAGACTATTGGGCTCCATCTCCAGAGTTTCTGACACTAAAGTCTGAGATACAGCCCCAAGAATTTGCATTTCTGACAAGTTCCCAGGTGATCCTAGTCCAGATATACTGCATACTTGGTTGTACATTCAGAAAGAATAAGATTAGAACAGTATCATGTCAATCCCACCGGAATAAACCAACAAAATAACCAAACACCCACACAGGTTAAAGAGGTACCTGTTTTTAAATAGTAAAGGGATGTCTGTTTTAACTGTAAAAGAAAAGCAGACATACAAGCATGCTTTCATAATCTTAGGGTGAGGAAGACACCAAAACACAAAGCCACAATAAAAACTACAGGCCTGACTACATAAAAAAAAGGGATAAAGTTGGGTATCACAGTGCACACCTATAATCCCAGCACTCGAGACACTGAGGCAGGAGGATTACCTCAAGTTCAAGGACAGCCTGGACTACATAAGAGTTCAAGGCCAGCCTGAACTACAGGGCAAGACCCTGTCTCAAAAAGAAAAAGATATTTCAACAAAAAATGAAATATTGTTATAAAAATGTAAGACACAGCTGAAGCGGTAATGCATGTCAGTAATCCCAACACTCAGGAAATCTGAGGCAGGAGGATCACCATGAGTTCAAGACTAGTCTTAGCTGCACTGTGAGTTTGTGACCAGTCCAAAACTACATGGCAAAACCTTGGGGGGGGGGCGGGACAGACCTCCCACAAATCAGCAATAGATGTTAAAAGAAACCTAATTCTACTTAAAGGTATCCAGATTTTCAGTATTTTTACACATGCACATGCACATGCACAGAGCTATATCTGCAGTGCCAACATAAAAAATAAAAGTTAGAAGCCAGGCATGGTGGCAGATGCCTGCAATTACAGCAGTCTCTAAGGCTGAGGTAGGAGGAATCACAAATTCAAGCCCTGCCTGGGCACCTTAATGCTTAATAATAGTGTGGATATAACTCAATGTGAAGGCCCTAGATTCCATTACTATACCACAATCAATCAACCCAACAGTAGGAAACCACCTTAAACCATTAAAAACAATGAGTGACATCAGCAACATATGAAATACTGTACTGCACTGTTCAGTGACCCAAGCAAGTGAAACAACAATATGCTGTTTAGTGCAGTATATATGCATGTAAATGCAACCTTAGAAGTCTGGAGGAGTGCTACACATCAAATTATAAAGACCATCCTCAGAGCAAAAGCAAGGAACACGCCTCCTTAAGCTTTATATTTACTTACTTTTTACAACCCTTTTATATTACTTTGGGGAAAAGTTGATCAAATATTGTAAAGATGTTTGAAAAGATAAATATACATTAAAATGTTACTTGGATTTACTTTGGTAGGACTGCTTTTTTTTTCCTTTTTATAGTTACTTATCAGAAGTATCTGTAGCATTGCAAAGAACAAAACTTACAAGCCAGGCATGG
Organism: Dinomys branickii; assembly: GCA_004027595.1. Taxonomy (NCBI): domain Eukaryota; kingdom Metazoa; phylum Chordata; class Mammalia; order Rodentia; family Dinomyidae; genus Dinomys; species Dinomys branickii. The sequence goes on along the minus strand of PVLD010016244.1, from coordinate 28,449 downwards.
TGATGCACTCCTGTAATCTCAGAACTTGGAAGGCTGAGGCAGGAAGATCGTTGCGAGTTTGAGACCAGCCTGGGCTACAAAGTGAGTTCAAGTCAAGCCTAAACTGCATAGCAAGATCCTGTCTCCAAAAAGTTCAAAAAAACACACAAAAACTTACCCACAGTCAACACTACAGGTGTTGATTCTAAGTTAAAAATTTTTCCTCTGATGTCTAAAGAATCACAAAAGCAGTATCCATGACTCTTCTAGGACAAACCAAGTAAACAATGTATTTCAAGTATGGAAAAAAACATCTACCCCACACTAAACAGTATACATCTCTGGGAGTTTGGATTTAAATGTGTAGAGGAGCTATCTTATACACTTAATATTGACTCAGTTTATAAATAACACACAATCATCTGATGATGCTTTTTTTGAACTCAAGTTTTTATAATGAAAGTAGGAGCAGCATAGCTGTTCAATTACACACAAGACAACTAGACAACAACTCCATATCTATGCATACCTCTGACAACAAAATTAAGTTACCAGGTATGTTCCACAAACACTAAAAACCAACAGATGGGCCGAATAACCAAAAGCCACAGACTGGAAAAGAAAAGAAAAAACCATAGATGGAGTGGGCATCGAGAAGACTATTACAAAAATCCAACCATGAGATGAAGCAGGTCTGAATAAAACACTGGCCGTAAGTAAGAAGAGGCCAGAAAGCTCCTTAGAGATATTCAGAAGGAAAAAGAAAAAAATCAGATCATCAACAAAACAGAGCTACATATATATATAAAATCATAAGCAGAGGAAACAAGAAAGGTACTTAAATTAATGTTCACCTATGGTGGCTGCAAGGCATGAATAAGTTTTAAAATTGTATTACAGTAAAAAGACGCATCACCATTAATGCCCCTAGGAGGCCCCCTCACTTTGAACACTCACTACCATTCTAGCCACTTTCTGAAGCAGGGCTCGAAGTCCTCTTTCATGTCTTTAGTTGCACGTCCAAGCTGCTTCGATTTCTTGAACTGATCGAAAATATTTACCTTTCATGGTCATTGTGACTGGGAAAGAGCCAGAAGTTGCATGGTACTACATGGGGTGAATAAGATGGATGAGGACACACCTTGTTTTTAGTTGACAGATTCCTATACTAGAAGTGACATGAGAAGTGACGTGTGCCACAGAGGGTTGTCATGATGGAGGATGTCTGCCCATTTTTTATGGCATTTTCTATGCACGTCATTTCTTAAACACTCTAAGTCATTATACTGGTAAAAAACGAGATAGAGATAAAGTTTTTTACTTAAGAATAAAGACACTGTGGTCAATAAAAGTAATGCAAAAAAAAGGGAAGTAAGCTAATGAGGGAAATGAGGTTTTAGGATTTAGCAAAAGAGGTTGCTTATTAATGGTCTAGGGCAAAAACCAGATTGCAACATGTAGCACAGGGAATACAAAATGAGACCAAGTTACATTGTAAAGAAAGGAAGAGGCTACATAGCTTCAGTAGCTTAAATGAAACTGGGAAAGAAAATGAAAATTAAACAATTCCTACAGACCAGGCCTGGTCCTGTAGTGCCTATGCACAGTCTATTCGGTCTCACAAGAACTCCAAAGTATGTTCTTCCTTTCACAAATGGGGAGATTTAAATTACAGTACATTAGGTAACTTTGGCCCGAGGACATATAGTATATATACAAAAAAATTAGAAGAGAAAGTTTTGGTCTATAGGCAGGAAAGGGACATAGTTTAGGGGGGCTAAAATGTGAAGCAGAAAAGAGTAACTGATGATGAAATATTTCAAAGGTGCCTGACAATGTAATTTTTTTAAAAGGCAAATAAATAGAAACCAGGAGCAGTAGCACGCACTTGTAGTCCCAGCCACTCAGGAGGCTCAGGCAGGAGTTTGAGACTGGTCTGGGAAACACAAGACCCCAGCTCAATCTATCAATAAACAAACAGATAAACTATGTTACCTCACAGAACCTTTCGATTTCAAAGATTCAGGGCATTAACACCAAAAGCATTCTAAACAGACTTTTGACCTAGTAGAAAAGAAAATAAACTCCTTCCTTAAAATCTTCTATAGGTATCATACTGTATATATTTGGGACTGTCTTGCACTCAGAAGCGCCAAGCTCATATGAAGCCAAACAGAAGCCTATCATCCAGGTTGGGACACAATGCAAAGGCAGAAGTTGTGTGGATGTGAACTAAGTCACTAAATCCCTGACCTCAGCCTTCTCATCTATAAGATGGAATACCGTCGGGCTGGGGATATAGCTCAGTTGAATAAGCGCTTGCCTGGCAAGTGCAAGATCCTGAGTTTGATCCCCGGTTCCACAAAAAAAAAAAAAAAAAAAAAAA
>PVLD010016244.1:0-25984 GCA_004027595.1 Dinomys branickii | reverse complement strand
ACTACAGTAGCTCATTTTATATGATGTATTTAAGTCACTATTTAACTTCTTATCACAAACATTTTCCAGTCAGAAAAAAGATCCAATATCAAGTATACACAGATGTGACATAAATTCGTCCTTTATAAAAAAAATGTCCAGGACTGGGATGTAACTCAGTGGTGAAGCACTTGCTTGGCACACACAAAACCCTGAAGAATGAAAGGGAAGGAAAAAAGAGAGAAAAACAAAGAAAAAGAAGGAAAAGAAAAAAATGTCCATATCAAGATAGTTGCTTCTCTGAAATAACCATGAGAGAAAACCAACTGTACAACTACCATGTAAATCTAAGTTCAAATTCTAATAAAACTTAAAAAGTATTTAATTTTCCAACAGTTTCCAGGAGTTTTAACTAAGAAACTACCAGTTTAGGTAAATGTTACCCACTAAATCCTGTGTACAAAATGTACATTATCACACTGACTACAGTGGAGGAAGACTAATAAAGAATTGCCATAGGTACCAATGATCATGAAACTCTCTGTGAAAGCTACAGCTATCCAGATTTGTTTGAAATTTGGTTGGTTTTTAGAGAGAGGGCCTTGCTATGTAGTTTAAGCTTGTCTTGAATTTACTCTGTAAGCCAGGAGTGGTGGCACACACCTGTAATCCCAGCACTCCGGAGGCTGAGGCAGGAAAATCGTCACAAGTTTGAGACCAGCGTGGGCTACAAAGTGAGCTCAAGGCCAGCCTGAACTGTAAAACGAGACCGTCTCAAAAAGACAAAAAAAAAAAAAAAAAAAAATTTACTCTGTACACCAGGCTGGCCTCCAACTCTTAGTGATCCTCCTCCCTCAGGCTCCTTTGAGTGCTATGATTATAGGCATGCACCACCACAGCACATGGGTTTGTTTTTTTTAAACACTATAATAGTAAAACAGCAACTTCCATTAATTCAGTACTACCCACTTAATCAAATAATGGTACTCATTATTATAAGCTGTGAGTGAATTACCAAATATTATCGCTACTATCTTTGGAATGCTGAAATAGAGTTATTTCCCTTCCTTGACACAGCAGCAGATGACAGATAAAGTAAACTCAATGAACTCCACAGGCAAGAGTTAATATTTCCTTGGCATACACTAGAAAAATCACTGTACATTCATCATTAAGTTCATAAATCAGTCCATCTTTCAGTATAAAATTTCAAGTTGTGTCCCTCATCCCTGCTGCTTTTCTGTTCACTCTATCCTTCTATCTTCTCTTCCAGAAGACTGCAAATAGTGTGGTGGCAAAACTGATTAGCTAAAGAAAAAGAGACAGAGACCACAGTGAGCAAATAACCATCTAACCAGTTCCTGAGTAGAAGCAACTCAAGCAAAGTAGGTGAGAGGTGTACAGTGAAGACAACTATGTTCCCGAAGAGGCTATCCTGGTCATTTAGATACGGAAGATAAAGATCATCAGTAGCCTCAAGAATAGGAAGACAGCAAAGGATGAAAGAACAGGTGGCCTCAGAGATGAACACTTATAACCAACAGTGGCAGCAGCACTCCATCAACCAGGCCTGGGAGGTGAAGGGTTTGCATTCCTGATCTATACATACAGGGAAAGGGGGCCTTCTCCCCTATGAGGAGGAGTGTATGTAACATTAAGAGGCATCAGACAGAAAGTACACATAGCAGTACAGACACCACTTCATCATTTTTCATCAAATCCTTTAAGAAACAAATTCTGCCTCCTTCCTTAAAGTAATCCACACAGCCTTACTAATAAAAAAGTACAGCCTAAAAGGAAACCAACCACCATGCTTCACAGATAGACAATATGGTCACTTGTAAATTTCACCAAACTCCCCCTTCAGCTTCCTTCTACAGGACACTATTACAGGACACTAGCACTATTACACATTGCTATTTTTCAACACTCTAAGAGAGTTTTCTGTTTGGTATGTTTCATATTCCAGTTCAAAAAGTATAGTACAGAAATGGCAGAACAGTTAAAAGAATGGGGTAGGATCAAGTTACCATTGTGGGTTCCAGGTAGAAAAGCCAACCTACAGTGTATGTCAGCCTTACACTTAAACCAAGTGCCACCTAGTGGCAAGCAACACATCATTATATACTGTATTATCAAACCCATTCAAGTCATATTCATTCACCTAGCAAGTAAGTAGCATTCTGGCAGATGGTAGTTGCTCCATAATTATACAACGTAAGTAAAATATTGCCCCTGTCTTTTTGGAGTTCACAAAAAGATTAGACAAGTAAGTAGTCAATACATACAAATTTATATAATCATAGAACAGTGTTAAGTACAGCAGAGATAGGCAAAAATAAGAATTTGGCATTTATTAAAAAGCTAAAATAAAACTTTGTTAACTAAATTCTCGCAATCCTGTTTGCCTCACTCAGAGTTTCCCATTTCTAATTATTTCATCATCCAGGTTTTAATTGAGTTTTTTTCTACCTTCCTTCTATACCCCCCTCCCATTTTATTTTTTTTACTTCTTCACTTCACAAAAGAGGGAACCTACTTACTATCTACTACTCACAAAACTAAGCTAGGCATTTTCTATCCCTTATCTCATTTAATCCTCACATCAGTATCACTGTCTTTTTTATTACACTGTGTAAGGAGGACACTCATAAAAGAGAGCTTTCCAGAACTGCTCAGAAAGTGACAAGAATGGTAGGTGTGTCCAAACTAAGGGGGAATATTTTGAGGGGGATTAATGGCATTGCGTCTCTTACTGTAATAATTTTTTAATTTAAACATTTGTCATTTATTTCAACCACACCGCCTGTATTATTTCCACTAAATCATGGTTTCACAAAACATTTCTTAGCAGTCCTTACAGGACCGGTGCACAGCAGTGTCTTATACCTAGCATACCTAGTTCAACAGCGTTCACCAACTGTTTCACTAATGAATATATTGTAATTAAAACAATACTAAAAGGTATGAGTAAGGTATGGTCATACTTCTCATTTTCATGAACCTTTCCTTGGGATCTTAATGCTTCTGCTTATCCCATTTGAAGGATTAGGAACTTTGTACAGAATCATGTATTTTTGCATGATTTTTGCATGTATTTTCTCACACTCAACCCAAAAATATGATTTAAAGAAATATCTTGCAAAACAAAGGAAGACTTTCATGGTTTGTAGTTTTCAAGAAAAGGGGAACAAACATCTTTGTACCAATGTTGCAAACTAGTCCAAAGCTAGTATGTTCTATCTAGAGCAAATTAGGCTGCTAAAGTAAGTTGTTTGTAATTAAAACCCTACAACACTGATTCCACATTTCATAAAATATTGTACTTCTATAACATAATCTTTACATACTTATAAAGAAATAAGTTTTAGAGAGTGATAAACACTTTCTTGGTTCTATGAGCACTTCATGAGAAACTATGCTTATTCACTTACAAATGACTATCAACTAACAATGCACATTAGCTCTAAAACTAAGTTAATACTGACTATAGCAAGGGCATGTGGGAGAGGAATTAAAAATGCAAGGGTCATCTCGATTTTCTAAGGTTTTCCATCCCACACCAATCAAGTACTATACTTTCATTGTAAGGCTTTTGCAACTTAAAATGCAAAAGCTACTTATACCATTTTAATGTAAATGTAAGTAGTGTAAATATTCTGAAGATTGCCAAGAATCCCACGAATCTGACTACCATCCTTATCTTTATGCACTGTCTCAACACAACAAACTTACATAAATATTTAAACAGACAGGTAATTAACTACCACTTACACTGCCTCTGAGACGTAACTCCTCCCTCACCTCCCTGCCATAAATTTGGTGTGTTCAAGAATTACACAACCCTTTCAAACCATTACACTGTCGCTGCACTCCCTGAAGCAGAAGCAAGGCTAAAGAACCATAGGCAAGGCCAAGATGTTGTGCCAGGCCTGACAGGCATTCGGAACTGTGGGCGGGCAAATGTCTGAAAGACTGTAGCAGCTGGGCATTCAACATTCCCACACTGTTATGGCTGTCCAAGCACAGAAGAGAGCAGCAAACAGCAGACCCTGAAAAGTTGGGGGTTACTCAATGACAACATCCGTGGTAAAGCAGTAATCTACCAAATATGTCTGCTCAAAATGCCAAAGCACATACTTCAGAGGTTGCGGTCCTCTGAGCTAAACACACTGCTGTCTTCCTAAAACATGACCCACAAACCACAGGTTGCAGTATTAAAAAGTCCATCCTGAACCCAGCCTGTAAAAGGTTACCAGAAGAAACTGGTTGTTATAATTAAGGTATTTGTATAGAGAGCTTTACTATTTACAAATCACATATACACTGTTTTATCTGATGTTTATAATTTTAATCTCACATATCTTTACCTTACTTGATAGTCACAAAATGCCTGGCAGATAAATAAAAGGAAATGGTTATTCCCTATTTTATAAAAGTAAACTCTGAAGCTCAGAAAAACTATCTGTATGTAATCTGTCCACAAGACCAGAGTCTCCTTATAGATCATAAATTTATTACTTGATTCCCTAGCATGAATCCCAAAAAAGCAATCTACAGTGTCCTAATGTTTCACGTATACCCCAGTCATTTAAGTTCTTAAAAATACAGTAATGCAACCTTTTGAGAAAAACAAGACAAGCCAGGCATGGTAGCACATGCCTGTAATCCCAGTACTTTGGAGGCTAAAGCAGGCAGATCCTTGCAAGTTCGAGACCAGCTTGGGGCTACAAAGTGAGCTCAAGGCCAGCCTGAACTTCATAGTGAGACCCTGCCTCAAAAAGACAAAAATTAAAAAGAGAAAAAAGGACAGTCAACCATGTAAAAAAAATTTTTTAAATGTAACCTTGCCAGCTTTATATGAACAATATAGCATTTTTTAATAATATTAAAACCACTTTTACCTAGGAGCCTCACTACAGTGTTCTCTGGTGCCATTAGAATGCTTGTGCTCTCAGTACCTGAGCAATTGTTTCCTTACAGAATCAAAGTCAAACACACTCCTTGAGTGACAGAGTTGTTTCTGCAACTAGGTCCTTAAATGAACTGGTCACTAAATGAGGACCTGTATGTAACTACAATATTCAGAAAAAAGAAATGGTCAAAGGAAACTCCAACTGGATGACTTTGCTTCTATTTGCATAACTCTTATATGCAGTATGGAATGTACAACAAAACAAAGTTCGGTACTGTACCATACTGTAAAATCAGCAAAAATTACAGTACTGTATAAATAAGATGTATTGTCCCAAGGAAAAACATACAAAGTAAGATGTACAGAAATATACAAAAAAAGTAGACAGGTCTTAAGTCTGACAGCTGACAGCAAGGTGTATGCCCAAACAATGTGCCTCAGTCATAAGTCCAAACCATGGTTAAAGAGATCCTTAAATGAGGAACATCTGTATACAGTGTTTTGTACAAGACACTTTTACAAGTGTCTTATATGTCGCATTAAGATTTCAAAGTATTATGAGTTCTTTCTTCAAAAATTATCTTCTGCTGAATCCTCTATCATATGCTAAGCACTCTAGTAAGAAGAAAATGAGCCAGACATAGTGGTGCATGCCCGTAATCCCAGTACTCAGGAAGCTGAGACAGAATTGTTAGTTCAAGGCAATTCTGGCCTATGGAGCAAGTTTAAGATCAACTGAAATACATGGCCAGACCCTTACTCAAAAAAATCAAAACAAGAAGCAGCCACAGTAGCAGCTGCCGTAACTGCCTGCTAACAACCAACAGCATTTGAAAGTGATAAAATAATTACATTACAATTTCACAGATTTAACAGATTTCCACAAGAATTATACCAGTCCAAAAAACACAAATTAGGTGCAAGGAATCTAGCCTGGTAGGTTCAGAATATCCTCTGACTTTAGTACTGAATAATAACCTATTAAAGACCAGTATACTTTCGAAGTACAGGGTGGCATTAACCTTCTGGGCCTATGTTGGAAAACTTCAAGTTATTAAATATGGTTGGAGCCTTGAATGTGAAGCAAGAACAAAAGGCAAATAAATTAATGAAATTGTTACAGGGCTCTATATGGCATGTTAGCAAACATTTTTTAAGCACTTACTACGTGTCTAAAATTCTAGTAATACGTTCATGTATTATCTCTTTTCTCAAAAAAATCCTTGGGAGTAATTATCTGACAATAGATGGCAGTGACAATGATAGATTAGCATGACAATAATCCACAGATTTTAAGTGGCAGAGACAGAATCTGAACTCAATGCAGATTAAATCCTAAATGTTACTTCACAGCCTCTCTTACTGAAGGATGCTAGAGGGAGCTACTGAAAGATCTCTAAACTAAAGAGTGGAGTATCAGTTGTCCTCTTGCATGGCCAAGTGCAGGCTGTCACTACATCTGCAGTGATCCAGGTGAGAACAAAGGAGACATATCCAAAAGAGTTCTTTCACAAGGGGAAACTATCACTCTTAGTGATTACAAGCAAAGGACCAGTGAGACAGCAAGGCAGGATCCTGGCTTGTTGAGCCAGGTAACAACTGATACCACCTACCAGAAACAGAGGAGCAACAGGTTTCACTCAGTATGTAGGGAGTGTCCCCCAAGTGCCAAATACTTTCCTAAAATCAAGAGTCAAGTCGGAAACTATAGTCCCAGTAGATAGAAAATAGTCATGAGAGCAAATAACAAAACAATTTAAACACAAAGCATATGTAAAGTTTGCCAATACTGCTGGGTGAGGCGGCACACACTTGTAATCCCAGCACTCAGAAGACAGAGGCAGAAGGACCACTAAGAGTTCAAGGCCAGCCTGCACTACAAAGTGAGACCCTGTCTCAGAAGAAAAAAAAAAGTTTGCCACTACAATTAACAGATTTGGCTAAGAGTCAAGTGAAAACATTTTATGCTATCTTCTCTTAAAATATTATTACATGCAGAAAATAAGGCAATAGAAAAAAAAAATTTTACGATGCCATATTTGAGTTTGACAGATCTTCAATCTCTTACAAATATAAAAATACTACTTTGTAATTTGTGTTGCTTGCCCCTCTCCCTCTATGCTTATAAGAAAAAAAAAGTATCTGTTTTATTACCCAAACTACTATACATATTTGGGGTTTTTCCATCCCACTATCATTACCATAGCTTGCCAAGAACTTAGTTCATAACCTCCTACTTGACTTCCTATAAAATATGACCTAGTTTACTTCACATTAGTTTACTTCATTCAGTAACAGTTCCTAAACCTTAACCACACCTTTCATCTAAGGATGCTCCCTGTAAATCTTAAGGCACAGCAATTCTGTGCAGATGTGGCAAGTTATTATAATTCCCACTTTACTACAGTTAGGAACCTGGCCCAGGGGAAGTAGAATAATTTGGAAATAATCACAAAGCCAGATGCCAAAAATAACAACTTTCAGTCTATCCATGAGAAAATATTGCCCCTAGTTGAAATAACATGAAATTTAGTATTAAGAAGCAAATGCAAAATAATGCTTTAAAGTCAAGTCTTCACTTTTATTTCAGAAAAGTGACTGAACATCAGAACTGACATTTTTAAGAATTTTCAAAGGAAGCCATCTTTTTCATAATGCCTTACTCACCCACAGTTCCAAGGATTATTCAATGAACTACATCTGGCAAAAACTGTTTCCCTACACCATGATATATGTGCACCCAGGTTTATAGCAGCGCAATTTGTAATAGCTTAATCGTGGAAGCAACCCAAATGTCCATCCACAGAGGACTGAAAAAAAAAAAACTGTGGCTTTTTTATATAATGGAATATTACTCAGCTATAAGGAAAGACAAACTTGAGGCTTTTACAGGCAAATGGTCACAGTTAAAAACCATACTCGTAAGTGAAATAAATCAGATGTGCATGTGCAAACAACGTATTGTATCACTAGTGTAAGAACCTGAAAGTGGGAATATAAATTAGGAGGTATGAAAGGAAACTGCTCAAAAGTAAAGAGCAACTGGGATGAGGGGAAGGACAAAAGGAAGCAAGGGATAACTATGTATGTATGTATACGCAGGAGGGCTAACATGGTTGCACTATTGTCTCATGTCGCTTTATTGTAAAGAATAGTTACTAATTAGTTGTTTCATCAATCTTGTATGTCTATATGTGTTTTCCTGAACACACACTTTGAAGTTATCAATATGTAATATAACAACCATTGTTAATTCCATCACCTTATCTGTAATTCAGTTTTGATTGTACTGTTCTTGTGCTACTTTGTGTCTGTTTGCTAATGTTTTCGTTCTTTTACTTTTAAAAATAAAAAATAAAATAGTAAATAAAACATTTTTTATCTTACCAATTTAAAAGACCCTGGTATAAATCTGCTGGCACAGGGCAACAGATAAATTCTTAACTAACTGTTTAAAATCTAATGCCTAGAGTAGTGGTGGCAAATCTACAGCATGTGTGCCATAGCTGGCTGTTTTCATTGAAAGCTCTAAAAGGCTCGCTATCACTGGTCTAGAGCATAGATTAGAACATATCTGAAAACACTGTAATTGAACCTCAGACGTTTTTCCCTAGAAATACACTTTCCACAGGGCCACTGCAGTATGCATGGACAACAAATTTAAAGCTTTACTAATCAATATAAGGAATGGAAGTTTCCAGCCACAACTCACCCTATCTTACCTACTTCCAACTATGCTGATATCATTTAAAGGCAGTTTTACTTGGTAATGAAATAAAAGTTTTACATGATTTAGACACAATACAACTCAAATTGTAAAAGTCATTTTGTGATGTATATGTGATCAATCTTAGGTGCACATCTCAGAGCCAAATGTTTCACTATACAGGGTAAAGTTTACTTTCCTAGAACTCAGTACAGAGTATGCTCATGATTTTACCTTCAAAACCTAATTACACAGGTTTGTTAAGCATAATTAACAAATGATAATTGGTAAAAAGCCATTCGTCTAGCAAGCATGAATCCATGAGATCAATCCCTAGTACCACAAAAAAATTTTTTTTTTTTTTTTTTTTTTTTTTTTGCCTTTTTGAGACAGTATCTCACTATGCAATTCAGGCTGGCCTTGAGCTCACTTTGTAGCCCAGGCTGGTATCAAAATGGCAACGCTCCTCCTGCCTCATGAGCCTCCCTAGTGCTGGGATTACAGGCATGCACCACCACGTCCCGCTAAATACATTTTAGTAATACATAAAAATCATTCATGGAACTCAGCCTACAAAGTTTCACTAAACCTCATGTACCAATCATAAAAACATTAAAATTCAACCTATTAATTCTAATGACCACCTTTTTAAACAAAAAGCTTGGGCCAGGGATATAGCTCAGTAGCACAGAGCTTGAATGGCAAGCACAAGGTCGTGAGTTCGATTCCTAGTAACAAAAATAAAAATTTAAAATTAAAAAAAAAACTTTCCAATGTGCTAACACTCCTTACAGCAAATCTTACATATCCCTTATCAGTAGCACTTTGTGTGTAACTTTACAAAAGAAATGACACTCCAAATGACTTATGGGTAATGTATTTTTTAAAAGTAGTGATCAACTAATAGAAAAAAACAAATTCCTGAAAAATACCTTCAGTATAAAAATTCTGGTAAATCTATTTCTTATTCCCAGGGCAAGGATAATTAAGGCCATTAGTATACAATACACAGCACACTCCCACATACATTACACCAAGCTTTCAACATTACCGTAACAATAAGCGCTAAAAACAATTTAATTCTTTAACATTAGGAAGCACCTTTAAGATAACCTCACTAAAGACTATTACTGTACTTCTGTCTTTTGACCGCCTGTGGTTAATATATTCCACAAGGATTCTAAAAGCAATATTCACCGATCAGCCTGCACTCATAAACATAATTCCAACAATGGGATAGAAGGGTTGTCATACACACATCTACAGAAGCAAAATGCACAAAGTAAATTTTCTTTCCAAATTCTAATGCTTGTACACTATAACGCTTAAGGAACTCATTTCTATCAAATTCTCAAGCAGCACGCATCTGCTCCTTATGAAGTAGAAGTTACTACGTGGATTCTAGAAAAAAACTGAAATTCTCCATACTAGCATTTCACAAGTTTTGAACATCAAAATTCACTCAACTATTCACACACCAAAATGAATATCCATTGTGGATAGTAGAAACCCTTCTCAAACACTACCAGGAAAAAGCAAACAACCCTAGGGCCTACCTCCCACCGTCCTACGACACCCTCCCCTCTCCCACCCATCCGCAGGTAACCCCGAGGCGAAGCCGGACAGCTGCCCTCGGTCTAGGCCTTCAGACACCAAGGGGGGGTTGGGGCTGGGATAACCATCAAGAGATTAGGATCTCTTTACCGGGCTACCGTTCCCAAGCAAAACAACCAGGGGCCAGAGAGCCAAAGAGATGGCAGTGAACACTGGAGATGCTTTAATCCCGAGAGAAAGGGGCACGGGACGGGAGGAGGAGGCTACTTGTAATCCCGGGAGAAAGGACCGTTCCGGGAGCAGGGATGCGGGAGAGAAAGCCAGGCGGCCCCGGGCACCTTCCGGACTCCCCTCACAACCACCACCCGGAGAGTTCGTCCGCACGCAGAAGCGCCAGATGCGGTCCCCGGGCTGACACAGTTCAGCGCGCGCGCACACACACACACCGTGGGCAGGAGATAAATCAAAAGATGATGGGAGGGAAAGGCGATGCCAACAATACGCTTCTCAACGGGGGAGACAAAGGCTCCGGGGTGACCCGGGGCAAACAGAAAGGTGAGAGGAGAAGACACGGGAAAAGACAATGGAAGAAAATATAAGAACAGGAATCTGGTGCCTGGGCTGCGGCAGGTCACTGGGCTACAGAGAAACGAGGGGCACAACAAAGGGGCACGGAAAGGAGGTCGGCGGAGGGAAGGGGACGGAGCAGGGATGCGGGGCACGGCGGGCCGGACAAAGCGCCCGCGGCGGCGGAACAAAGGGCTGGGGGTAGAGTCGCGGGGGCAGCGCGGAGAGACAAAGCGCCCGGGGCCGGGGCACCGCGCGCAGAGGCGACGCGGCCGCCAGGAACAAAGCTGCGCGGGACCCCGAGGCGGCGCCCGCGGGCTGCGGGGCGAAAGGCGTGCGGGGCACCCGGCGCCCGCGGACCCCGCCGCTCTCACGCCCGCACCAACAGCCGCGCCGCCGCCCTCACGCGCCGGAGCTCGAGCCGCCGTGCCGCGGAGCGGGCAGCGCACGCCATACGGCGCCGCGTCCGGCGCACGCGACACCGCCCCGGCGGCCTCCGGAGGCCACGCGCGCCGCGGCCCCCGAGCCAGCCGGCCGCCGCGGGCTGCCAGGAGCCCGCAACTTTCCTGGTTCTCAGCGCTCGGTTTCCCCAGACTTACCCTGTCACAACAGGCGCCATCTTCCACAAACTCTCGCCAAAACTCCAACCCTCGCGAGATTCCCCCCGACGCCTTCCCTGGTCCCTCTCCCCCGCCCCTTCCCTTTTTCCTCACTCCTCGATTCCACCCAGCCCCCGCGCTGCTTTTCCCCTCGCAGCCGCCGCGAAGGGCCAGACGCCTCGCGCCGCCCGCGGGGAAAGGGCTCCAGCTCGCCGCTTTCCCTGGAAACCTACCCCGGCGATGGAGCATGCGCAGGCGGCTCCTCCGCGGGCGAGCCCTCCGCGTGGTCCATGGGGAGCGCTCCGGTTATCCGGGTTTTGGGACGCGCCCTCGGGGGACGTACGAGGAGACTGAGGAAAACTGGAGGGGATTACTACGGGGACAGGGAATGGAGGGGTCAGGGGGCGGGGCGAGGGGCAGGGGGGAGGGGTCCTGGGAAAATGACGCGTTTCACTAGCCCAGACACAAAACCTCCTCTAGTGGGTGTTTTCCAAGTGGCTTCCCGCTCACTCGGAGTTCCCAGCCCTTTTCATTCATTCAAACGTTCATTGGGCGCCTCCTGTACGCTAATCTCAGCGTTAGGTGCGCGAGCGAAGCGGATTCCTGGGGTTTGGAAGAGTGACAGGCCAGGGACTGTCTTTATTCACTCGACCCCCGCCCATCCAAGTGGGGAGACAGACATGATCACAACGTGGCCTGATCCTGCCAGAGCTCTGCAGATGCAAAACTTCTGTAATTGAGCTCTGCCATTTTAACTGCTTCTCCTTGGGTGCGAAACGAGGTCAGCCCAAGGCCTCTGGCAGAGACACCCCTGAGGTCCACTTTGCATGCACACGCCAGGGCGCCGAATAGTTTTCTCCACAAGTGCAGCTGTGCGGGGACTGAGACCGCACTCCGCGCCCCCACCCCCGATTCATGCTGCGCGCGACCGGGGCACAGCCTCCCTAGAAACTCCTGGCACCCGCGGCCGGAGTGCGCCCAGGAGTCCAGGGGGCTGGCGGCACAGAAGCCGGTCCCCTGTGCGCTGGTTCAGCCGGGGATGCGGCTCGCTCGCTGCCCGAGGTGTCTTCCTGCCGCACGAGTCCGGAAGCCCCTAGGAGACGTGGCGCTGCACAGGCTGGCAGCACCTTGAATGGCCAGCTTCAGGGCCTGCGCCCCGCCCGCCCGGGTCCCACCTGCTGCACCCCCTACTTCCTCTCCTGGCCTTTTCCTTTCCTAGAGATTCCCAGATCCTGCACAACTCCCCCGCAGGGAACCCCAAAACCCGGAAAACTGGAATCCACCGCCCGAAACCTGCGACGCGCAGGACTGGCGCGGCCTGAACGAGCGACACTGCGCATGTGCTCGATGCGTGGAGCCCAGTCTCACGCTACACCTCCTCCCCGCCGCCGCGCTCCACTACTCGACTCAGACACAACACAGCCGTGGGAAATTTCCTAAGCCTCGCGAGAACGAGGGCCCCTGTTGCCTATGCTTTCTCCCAAAGTCTCGCGGAGCTGGGTCCGGACAGGTGTTTGTCTAGTGGAGCTCGGGGCGCAGTTCGCGCCGCGCGTGCCCGGGCGGGGTGGGAAGGGAGCGGCTCGCCGCGGAGGCGGGCGGGTGGGCGCGTGGCGGGCAGCGAGGGGTGGGGAACGTCTGGCGTCTCGCACCTTGGGGCCCACGCCCGTGGTCGAAACACTGGGGTCAGGGGAGCCAGCGATCGGGAACTTCCCTGGCACCGAGAGTAAGAGGGCAGGCTCGAGGGCAGGAGGAGCCCCAGGCCGAGCCCAGGGAGCTTTCGTGGCGCGCCTCGAGCCTGGTACTTTCCTTACGCGTGTTAGACGTCGCGCCCCTTGCCTCCGGGAGCTGACAGACAGCCCGCACTGTCGGCTTTGAGTCAGCCCGCTGAGTCACCCAGTCTGGCTACCTGTTTCTTCACTTACTTCAGAACAAGTGCGATTCCCTTAGCTTCTGGACTCTAGCAATGGGGTGTTGCCTTTCTAATCTACCCGCTGGCCCTGGGGAAGAGGGATGCTTCTTTCTGCTCTTCCCTATTGTGGCCTTGTGTAAAAAGGACATAATTTTTTTTCTTTCCCTCAGGCTCTTCCTAGCCTTATGAAGTTTTATACATATTTTTCTGTGTTTTTGTAACCCTATGAATATAACTTAAAATACTGGTTTTGCTTTCCTTCCCCTTTGCCATTCTTTTGTTGTAATGAACCAATTCTAGATATTGTTTCATCAGGAGCCTTAGTGGCTGTTTCACGTGCATCCTGCCTTTGAGGGTGTTTGTCCGACGAGGCCCTGCTTGTGTTCTTCAATCAGCCACGTTTCAGATTGGCCCTGGTGTAATTTCAAACCAGCTCCAGCCTGACACCGTCTAGGAGACAATGTCTTCTGACATCGGAGACCCACAAATGTAGAATTCTATTTTGATATTTGGGAGGACAGCAAATCTTATAATAAGGCTCGTGTTCTGATTTGCATTTACTTATTCTCTGATTATGTAGTTCACATAGAAAAAGAGAAAATAGACGAGCGTTTAGTACAGTGTCAGTGCAAGTCTGTTTTGGAACAGGAGAGCTCAGTCCTTGGACTCACGTTCTTTGATACCTTCATCCCAAGAAGGTATTTCAGCCACGTCCAGTCCGGGCCCCTGATGTAATTAGAAACCAAGCCCTCTGAGAACCCCAAGGACCTTGGGAAGTCATGGAACCACAAATCTAATGCTGGTCGTGTTCATCCCAAAGCAATTGTCTTGCAACCTTTCTCTAGCTCAACAAAGGGCAACTCCACCCTTCTACTTAAGCCAAGAAGGAGTCACTCTTACCCTCTCTTCTCTCACATGCAAGGCCCAGTCAAGCAGAAAATCATGTTGGTTCCATGTATTAGTCTATTTTCTGAGACTAGCAAAATATCCGAGGCTGAAGATACAGAAACAAAGGTTTCTTTAGCTCACAGTTCTGGAGATACCAGAGCATGGTACTCACTAGCATCTGCTTGGCTCTGACAAGGGCTTGTAGCAGAGGGCAGCACAATGGCTGAAGGGTGTTCATGCAGAACAGCCCATGCAGTGGGACAGGAAAGCAGAAATCCAGAAGAAGCCAGTCATGTTCTTTGCTAACAACTTACTCTTAGAAGAACTCTGCAAGACCAACAGTCGTTTTTGAGGGCATTGTGCCTAGTGACTTCGTTACCTCCGACTAGGCCCCATTTCCTAAAGGTTCCCCTACCTCTCACATCAGCACACCGGAAACCAGGCTTCCCACACAGGAACCTCAGGGGGACATACTTAAGCCATGTCCAAAGCGCAGCATTCCGTCTTCTGGTGACACAATCCTGACATCTCTATACCTGCTTGGCTGCCGGCCCAGCCTAACCATTCATCTTTCCCACTTGGTTTATAGCAAATCTCCTAGCCAGTCCCTCTTTCTTCCACTCTCACCTTTCCTCAGTCTGTTTTCGACTCGTTCTGAGTCTCGACAGTGGTTTTCCTATTTCCAAAAGAGAACTTCCACAGTCCATCTGCAGCCACGCGCTCCTGACCTCTAACCTCAGCCGGTCCTTCCCCTCCCCCTGCTCTCTGAGCTCTAACAGCTGTCTTCTCTGCTGTCCCTGGGACATCATAATGCGACAGAATGAGGGCCAGGACTTTCGTCAGTGTTGTTCATTTGCTCAAGCCTCAGCCTTGAAATAAATGCCTGGTGACCTTTAGTAGGTGGTCAGTAAGTATTTATAGAAAGAATAAAGTGCCTCCCACTTTCAGGCAGAATAGAAATGATTCTAAAGACTCCCGCAGCCTTCTGGTTTCAAAACAATATTGTGGTTCTCTCAGCAATAAGTACCCCAGCACCAGCCTGGCTGGGTCAGAGAGAAAAGCCTGTGGATCCTTCTGAAAAAGCAAAACAAGAAAAAGAAACAAAGCTTTATCTCTGGGTTAGACCAGTAGATGAAGCTATACTTACTGGAAGCGTTTTCTTTACTATTTTAGAACCTCAGGAAAAAAACACTGTTAGCAGGAAATGAAGAAATAGATATTTACATGGACTGCTAGAGAAAGTGAAAAATGAGAGTAATCTTTTTGGAAATGATTTTAGCATAATTTACCACTACCTGTTAATCATACAGTGCCATTTCTAGAAGTTTATTCTAAAATATACTCACGTGTGAAATTAACTATGATTGTAGCATCATTGATGGTATTTTTTAAAAACGTAGTACCTGTAACCATGCTGGATAGTGCATGCAATAATCCTAGCACTTAGGAAGGCTGAGGCAGGAGGATCACTGGGAGTTTGAGTACAGCCTGGGCTACAGAGTTAAGTTGAAGCCCCCGCCTGAAATATATAGCAAGACCCTATCTCAAAGAAAGCAGTTTCCTACATAGGCTGTCATCCTGTGTGTCTACACACTAACTGCTGTTCAGTAGCAAACCCAATCAGGTCCATAAGGAGAGTACTGAGAAATGTGTGACAGGTATTATGTATAGAGATTCTCTTAACATGTTTCTGTATTCGGTCACATAGCAGTAAAAGTTAATTGTATGCATGTATGCATCTCCAACTCAGTGGTCAATGTCCTGAAAGCAGATAATGTAACTAATACCTCATCTTCTCTTGCCTCTCTATTAATCCCTTCAAAAGCAAAGGCAATTAGCTGGCTATCTTCTGAACAGAGGATTTGGGCTCTGGAGACCTAAAATTTCATGTATTTTATAAATAAATGTTTACTCTTAAAAAAAATAAAAAAGCAAGCAAGTAAGCAAGCGAAAACTGATAACAACCTAAATGTCAAGGAGAGATAGGAGGATATAGGACCAGAACTGTAGCCCAGCACGTGCAGGGCCCTGGATTCCATTCCTAGTGTGTGCGTGCAGATGCACACACACAAAAGATATGCCTTATTTTTTAATAATCATGAAAAATTTATAAAATGAAAAGTACAGGTGTGCATCTTAATAAGCAGATGTTGCTTTTACATGCCTATTTGAGGGAACCGCAAAGTTTAAAAACATGGTACAAAACAGTGATAGATAGATGTATGTGTATTTGCCTGTGTGTGTCTCAAATAACTCTGGACAGATACACTAGAAATTGTAACAGTGATTACCTCCCTATAAAGAACTCACTGTTTGGAGGATGTGGGTGAGAGGTGGCTCTCCTACAATCCAGTATCTTGGTTCCTTAGAGTTTTGCACCATGTATATGCATTGCCTACTCAAAATATAAAAAAGGAAAAACAAAGAATAAATGTGCCACAGGCAAAAATAAATACAATGGCTTCCTTTCTCTAGCACAATTATTTTCTCATAGAAGTTATGCACAGGGTCTGCCGTCTTGGTGGAGCTAAAATGGCAGAGCTGACATGTTCAGTGTATCCACTACTACAGGTCGGGCCCCTCCTAGGTGTTTTACAAAGGTGGGTAACCTGGAGCCCCTGACCCCAGGGGACTTCCAGTAACAGAGTGCAGCAGCGTTTTGTGCTAGGATCGAGGTCTGCGTTAGCAGCATTGCTGTACAGTGGAATTGCATGAAACACCTAGTTCTTGCCTGATGGACACAGAAAGTCTTTACAGAAACACCTTGAGCTGTCACTGGAGTGGGAGTTCAGAAGATTATGAGAAGGAAGTGTGACAAGCAAAGGAAACAGCAAGCCCAGGCTCTGAGGTGTGAAAGCGCCTCTTGCATTCAGGGGAAGTCCAGGTGGGGGCCTGGTGTACACAGATGGAGGCAGACACTGTAAGCAGGGTCAGAAGGAGACCTGGGAGAACTGCACTCCTCCAAAGTTGGAGGACATCAAACTCACCTGGGTCCCACTCACCAAGACTCTCAATGGTAAATCTGGGCTGACGCCAACGAGCAAGCATTTATAGCAAGTTCGTCGGGGTTGCTGGGATGTGTCTGTAAGACATGATTTGAGCACCCGTTTTATAAAACTCAGGTGTAACTTTTCTCCAGGAGATTTTTCATTCCAGGAAGTAATGATATGTAGGGTTTTTTTTTATATATTCAATAAATGAAATACTTAAATAGTAAAAGGGATGAGGCAAGGGAAGCAGTTAGCAGCCCCTTTGAGGTCGTTATAATTTGCTCTGATTGTTTAAACAGAGTGACACAATTACAAAATTGCTTTTATTCTACAGTCTAGTCACATCAAGATCCCATATTGAAGAGTCACACAAAAACACTGAGAACTTTTACAGGCAGCTTCATAACTGAGAACAAAGTAGAGTCACTCTGACTAGGTTTCAGCTGTAACACCTTGCCTATAGACAAGTATTTAGTGAGGAACCCGGTTTCTTCACCAGTAAAATGGGGATAATCATGCCAAATTCATGGAGCTGTCTGGGGACTCAAAGTGCTAGTACGTTTAAAGTACATTGAGCGAAGAGTGTTGGTACACGCCCGTAATCCCAGCACTTGGGAGGCTGAGACAGGAGGATCATTGCGAGTTTGAGACCAGCGTGGGCTACAAAGTGAGCTCAAGGCCAGCGTAAACTGCAGAGCCAGACCCTAACTCAAAAAGACAAAATTAAAAAGTACATAGAATAATGCTACAACACTGTTGCTATAATAGTGTTAGTTTGTTTTGTTATTATTCCACGAGTTCATCTCATTTAAATCCTTACAAAGCACATCAAAATGTTTTTAGCACTTCCAAAGTCAATCTTAAAACAGCCTTTGCTTGGCGGGAGATTCAAAACAGCCTTCACGCTGAGCTACCACCCCAACACTTTGGCCCTTTTTTTATTTTTTTATTTTGAGATGAGGTCTCCCTAAGTTATCCAGGTTGTTCACAAACTTGCAGTCTTCCTGTCTCAGCCTCCCAGAGTGCAGGGATTACAGGCCTGTGCCACTGCACCCATCTAATATTATTATTATTTGCTTTCTAAGTGGCTCCCGTGCCCAGAAAGTTTGGGAAACCTGCTGTGACCGGAGCCTTGGGGCTATAAACCAGATTCATGTGATCATCTGGTGTAGCATCTGTGGACTAAGAACGCCTAGCTGCCAGCTCTCATTAGAAATTAGGAGCCGTGTCTTAACTTGTGGCTTTCATTCATCTTGATGTCTCCCTTGTGTTTAGACCATCATCTCTATGACTTCCTACTGTGTGTTAATCAAGGTTAGTAAAACACACAGGAGATTGAGTGCCAAGAAGGGTTCCCATCAGACTGTGCAATTCTACAAGGAAAATAAGCTCTAACTCCAGGAGTAAAACATAAAAGGACCACTGAAAATGAGGTGGCCTTCAGCAACAAAAATAAATATTCACTCTTTCTTCCCCACTGTGTTTGGTTTGTCACAGGATTCTGTGGCAATTTGACTTTTTTTTTACAAGCTCACCTGAAGCTTTACATAGCTTGCTGATGTGTGCAGCAATTCAGGAAGGTAAAGGAAGAAAACGCACAGGCCATTTACTCTCCTGAAACGAAAGGCAAGCGGGATCAAAGGCGCATTTGGTGAGGAGGCTGTACCGGCCTCACAATTTGTCAGAAGTTTTCATAGTACTGTGTAATTAAAGGAAAATATTTCCATGTGTGATTGCTATATTTTCTCTATTTTATAACATAAAAAAATAAGTAAAGGCAGTTAACATTAAAGAAATAGCAACACCATGTGAATCATAAAAATTCCAGTTATCTGTTTATAAAGGAATATGTTTAAAATTTGATTTTTTTTTTAAATGTTCCCCCTTCTTATGTATCCTGTATTGCAGTGGGCTTTGGTTTCTGTGCTAAGATAGTGTCAAATGACCATAGTTTTAAAAACTGAGCTGGGACATAAATGAAAGAGCTTGGATAGCTCCAGCACTGAGTCCAAAGTCTCCACTACTAACTAACTAGCCAGCCAACTTTGGAAGATTTCAGTTTTCCTCCTCTGCAAATGGGGAACATGAAACTTGCTGTGCAGCATCATTTTTGAGAGTTACTTGAAATATTAAATGAATTAAATAGGTACACAATAAGCACTCGATAAATGTTATTTCACTCAGTGAACTCTCCTATCCGTACTTGTGTTCAGTGTTCTTATCTAGTAGATGGACAAACACCACCTGTCTTAGAGATTTGTTGCCTGCATCAAATTAGATAATTACATAGACACTTGAAAGAACTGTCCTTAAGAAAAGCAGTAGTACTTAATTTTTGACTGGTACATACACTTTTTAAAAGTTGACGGTGGTTATATAGAAAATCATTACAACAAAAAAGATTCCTGTAGTTTCTTCTCTGGTCTATATTACTATTAATCTTGCACCTTGAAAACAATGGTTCTTACCATTTTTTCAAAGAAAACATTGCAGAAAGTTTCCACTCTGTGCTTCTGTATTGTTTTGTGTCACTGATGGTGTAATGACACGTATTACCTTACGTATGGGACCTTTGTGGCTAGCATCCTTGTCCAAAGCAGATTCAAGACTCGATTAATCATGGAGTAATTCACTTTCAGTAGACACTCAGCCCAGTGAAATACTGAACTCTAGCACAGCTGTCTCACTGATAATTCTCTTGAACATCATAATGAAAGTTATATATTGTCTCTATTAATAACTGCTGTTATCATTATGTAAATTTAAAAACTAATTTAAAATTTTTAATTTAATCTTAATTTTTAATTTGTGATGTCAACATGTGGGTATTTAAAAGAAATTCTTAGGGATTTATTACAAGAAAAAGTCTATGATTATTTCTAACTAATTATGATTATGAACTAATTCTACTCATTACTAGCTAATGAGTACAGATTTATTGATATGCAATAGATTTGTTTAAAAAGTTCAATCTCACTCTAATAATAACATATTTCATTTGAAAAATGCACTAGAAAAGAAATTTAAAGGAATCTTTAACATACTGTTAGGCATTATATATTGCCACTATGTATTTTTTGCTACTTGAGTATTTAACTGAGTTCTATCATGATTAGTGTCCTGTGGATAGTAAAATAAATTACATTAAAGTGTTATGAATATTCCACTAATGGAAAAAACATTTCTGAAGACCCTAACTACAAATGGCCTCCCATCCAAGTCCTTTGAAAATATTTGGAAATTCATACATTCTTTTTCTTTCTTTCCAGCTTTCCAGATGCGTGGCCTAAATTCTACCCTCAGAATTACTTTTGACTTCAGTGAGAGTTATAAACTATCGCCTGAGACAAGCACTTGGCTCCTACTTTCCAATTCAAGTCTAAATTTCTCCAGAAATGTTCTTATGAAATGCAGATCTGATTTTCATCAAGCAGTTGTACCTACATCGCATCATATTTTCCTTTACCAGAAAACACTATTTTATTTTTAACTAGCGCAGCTATATCTGTATTTGCATGATACTTTCCAAGTTCCCAAACTAAGCAACAAATCACAGAATCTAGGCAAAAGAAAAGGACATAAGAACTGAAAGATAACTTCTGAAAAGCATATTACATGCAGAAGTGTAATGGAAGATTCTTTCTCTCTCTCTCTCTCTCTCTCTCTCTCTCATTACTGGACAAGGAATGCAGGGCCGTAAGCATGCCGAGCAAGCTACATCCCCAACTATGTATGTATGTATGCACATATGTATGTATTTATGCGTGTATGTATTGAGATAGAATTTCACTGAATTTCCCAGGCTGGGCTTTAACTTGAGATTCTTCTGTCCCAGCTTCCCAAGTAGCTGGGATTATGGCATGTGCCACCTCCCCCATCCAATAAGTGAGTTTTCAAAAGATGGTGTGCCAATCTAGCACGCAATAGCCTTCTATTCAAAAGGATGCTGTGGCATATAATTTGTAAATTTGGTTGAATCTACATTGCCCCACGCCCTCTCAGGGACATCAGTCATCTCAGTCAACTCTCAGAACAATGCTGAAGGTAGCTAATTTTCTCCTTGATTTTACAGATGAACTTCAGAGAACAGGATTTATATAGGTTATATTCCTAGAAGTGAGATTTGTGATTGATGAATTCTTTATTTTTTGTCTATACAAATTTAAATTATTTTTATTATCATAATGTTGGAGAATATCTCATGTCAGCTACTCAGCATCAGATTATAATTTTGACAGATTGCATACAAAAGTATAAATGATAAGGTATGCAGGAAAGATTGTCAGATAGCTGCTAAAATTATTTCTGAAAAATTTACCTGAATTAGTGGCAGTGAATGGCTAAAGATGGGCAGCCAATGCAAGGGGAGGATCCAGTACCATTTGGAATCTTTGCCATGTCCACTAGTGTTAAAAAATTCACCAGTGACATCATGAGAAAAGAATACTACAGACCAGTATCTCTTATAAATCTAAACACAAAAATCCTTAACAAAATACTAACAAATGTCCAACAAACTAAGAATACAAGAGTACTTTCTCAACCCAATAAAGACAGTATATTGAGACAGCAACGTTCCTGACACTGATCCACCAATTTAATGCAATTAAAATCCCAAGTGGAAACTTTGCCGAGATTGACAACATGACCTAAAAATCCATACATAAATTCAAGGACCTAGAATAGCCAAATAATTTTGAAAAGGAAGAACAGAAGTAAAGGGCTGACATTTTCTTGTTTCAAACTTGCTAAAAACTTGCAGTAATCAAGACTGTGACAGACATATAGATCAATGGAGAATTGAGACTCTGTAAAAAAACACTGACATTCATGATACATATATATACATGTATATATATATTTTTGAGACAGTCTCACTATGTAGCCCAGGCTGTCCTCAAACTCATGGTGATCCTCCTGCCTCAGCCTCCCAAGTGCTAGGAATACAGGCATGTGCCACCACAGTTGGCTATGATCATTTGACTCTGACGAGGTTCTAAAGGAATTCAGTGGGCAAAAGAACAGTCTTTTCAATAAATGGTGCTGAGACACTGAACAACCACATTCATAAGAATGAACTTGGACCCATTTTTCACACTATATACAAAAATTACTTTAAAATGGATCTTCCTGAGAAATCAAAACGAAAACTGTAGCACTCATAGAGGGAAGCATAGAGGTAAATCATTGGATTAGCAATGATTTCTTAGATGTGACAGGAAAAGTTCAAACAACAAAATAGATGAATTATATTTACCAAAATTAAATCTTTTGTTGTTTTTAAAGGATATTATCAAGAAAGTAGAAAAGACAAATGGAATGGAATGGAATCTTCTTCCACAGAATGGAAGAAGATATTTGTAAGCCACGTATTTGATAAGGGTCCAATATATGTAATATATATAAATCTTAAAACTGAATAATAAAAAGACAAACAGTTTAATTTTAAAATGGATATAGAAAGCTGGAGGTATTCTTCAGTAGTAAAGCACCTTCCTTGCATGCACGTGGTCTAAGGAGCAACTCCAGCATTACACACACACGATACACACACACACGCGCATGCACAAATGATCTGACTAAAGAGGGTGATCAAATTACCATTATGCACAGGAAAAAATATTCCACATCATTAGGGAAAATTCCACACCCATTTTATACTCAAGTAAGAAAGCAGGTAATGACAAGGATTGAAACCTTCATACAGGGCTGGGGATATAGCTCAGTGACACAATGCCTGTCTGGCAAGTGCCAGGTCCTTAGTTTGATTCCCGGTACCAAACAAAACAAAACAAAACAAAAACCTTCATACACTGCATTGTGATGGGAATGAGAAATGATGCACCCATCTTGAGAAACACTGACAGTTCCCCAAAATGTTAGGGCAGACTTACTATATGGCTCAGCCACTTCACTCTTAGTTGTGTAACCAAGAGAACTGAAAACATATAAAACACATATCCATACAAAACCTTGAACGGTCATAGCAGCATTATTCTTAGGGTCCAAAAAGTAGAGACAGTGCAAATATACATCTACTAATGAACACAGAAATAAAATGTGGTAGGTATGTCTATAAAGTAGAGTGTTATTAGACTATAAAAACAAAAGAAGTACTGATAGGTATTAATAAAACTTCGAAACTATGCCACATGAAAGGAGCAAGTTGCAAAAAGATCCTGCATTATGTAAATTCACTTACATGACAGGTTCAGAAAAAGAGAATCAATAGAAACAGCAAATAATGGTTGTTCGGGACTGAGAGGTGTGCGGAGACGGTAACTGCTCATAGGTTCTTTTGGGAGAGTGAATATGTTCCAAAGTGGATTGGGCTTGATGGTTCCATGACTCTGAATACACCATAAACCGCTGATTGCATACTTTACATCACTGAACTCCATGCTTTGTGCAGTATATCCCAATAAAGCTGACAAGGAGAGAAAGACAAAAACTAAAGAGACAAAGAGAGGTAAGGAGGGAGCGAGCCAGAGAGAGGGAGAGAGATTAACTCAACTTTCTTCCATTAGAGCCTTTAAAAGTCAAATCAATGTGATCATGAACTTTATTTCAGTAATTCACAGCTGACACCAATGTCCAAACAAGGGCAACTAAGTAATAAAATGAACTCCACAGACAATTAGAGCATTACTCATCATTTCGTTAGTGAATTTGCCCTCTAGCTTCAAAGTAAATTTGAGATTGTATTCTGGTGAAGATAACATTCCTCAACATTTCACAAGCGGAATAATCTTTTAGTTTAAGATAAAAATAGTAGCCCGAATCACTGCTTAACTATTGAATGCAAATGATTTCAATGAATATGATCTTTTGTGATCCTTCTTTGCCTCTGAATAAGATTTTTACTCCTCTTTTTTACATCAGTTATGGTCCAGAGAAATTAAGTAAATTTCTTAGACTCACACTCACAGTTCCAGGAATAGCTTTCTCCACCCTCTGCCTGATGCTAGGCCTGCTGGGCCACTTTCTCCCTCTTTATTGTCTTTAATTAGAACCCGACAACCTGGAGGGATGCTTGAAGGGCCATTGCAAAACTGAAGTGCTAATAGTGTTACCTTGAAGACAAAGGGACTGAAACCAATTCTAGGACCTCCAGGGAGTTGGTGGTGCTGCGATTTGGGGAACAGGAAAGGAATGGAATTGGAAACGGAACTCTTTATTTTCAAATGCAGGAGAAAAGATGAAAAAATTCAGCAAACACCTCAAAACCCCATCTAGCTCTAATGGTGAATTTAAAAGTCCACCTGGAGCTGAAGGCATCCTGTGAATTTGAGAATGTTTTCTTCTTCAGTCTTAGCCTAATCCCAGAACACCTGACTGACTTATCTCCTTCAGATCTCCTGTGACAATTCCAACAGGGAGTTTGTTTTCAGACTTTCCCCTTTGGCCACACCCTTCTACCAGTTTCTGTGCCTTCAAAATCATTTTTGCTAGTTTAGTTCTTTTATATTTATTTTTTAAAATTATCATAAGTTTTTATATTTAACTTCCACGTCTACCATATTTAAGCCCAGCCTCTAGCCAAAACTGCTTCTAAAAATGTGACAAATTATAGAAACAGCTTATAATTTTTAATTACTATTGTTTCTAAAATCGGTAGCACATACATATGGAAAAAATTAAAAGTTATAGAAGGGAATGGACATAGGATTGCCAGATTTAGCAAATAAAAATACAAGACACCCAGTTACATTTGAATTTCTTATAAGCAACAACTACACTTTTAGCATTGTCCACCTAGAATATAATCATTCAGGTTGAGAGCAAAGAAATTACATTTATTTGGGACTAACTAGGATTACTATCAAGGAAACCCCAAACTCAAACAGATTTGAAAATGTTTTACAAAATGGCAGCTGTATTTTACAACTTTTTTTTGTCTTTTTGAGACAGGGTCTCCCTATGCAGTTCAGGCTGGCCTTGAGCTCACTTTGTAGCCCAGGCTGTTCTCAAACACCCAGTGATCCTCCTGCCTCAGCCTCCCAAATGCTGGGATTATAGGCATGCATCATGCCCAGCTGTATTTTACAATTTTAAACCACATGGGGTTGGTAATCATGTTTTTTGGGCATTGTGAAAGATGCTGGAAGAATTTAGGAGGTCACCTAAAAAAGAGTGAGAAAGGTCTCAGCCCCTGGGCAGTTTGGAGGAAGGGGTCTGTTGTACAGAAGATTAGCTGAGGCTAACACTGTTTCAAAGGTCAACTCAGTATCCAGGAGGGGTGTGTCTGCAGCCCAGTTCAAAGGTTCAGCTTCGTATGTCTGAGATCTCATTAACAATGGCCTCCCCACTCCATTTTAAGTGCCTTGAACCAATACCACTCCAGTTAATTTCTTTTTCCTTGACAATATAAATTTGGGGCATACTTATACTGAAAAAAAGGGTGTGTTATTCGTCTGAAATTAAAACGTGTTCTTAAAATGTCTGGCAACCCTGCATGAAGAGAAAAATAACTCTCAGTTGCCTCCTCAAAAGAAAATCCCATTACAAGTTTCATGAATCTCCTTCCAGGAATGTTCTATAAACAACTTTCTTTTATAGCAATCAGGGGTATCAGCCCTAGCTCAAACTTGAATCTAAAAATGAAACACAGGCTTGGCTTGGTGGTGCATGCCCCTAATCCCAGCATTTGTGGAGACTGCAAGGGAAACACTTCAAAAAATCAATAATTGGGACCTCATCCTACTGAAAAGTTTTTGTACATCTAAAGAAATCAGCAGCAAAGTAAAAAGAAAACCCACAAATTGGGAAAAAATCCTAGCTGGCTGTCCTTCAGACAAAGGTCTTCTATCTAGAACATACAAAGAATTAAAAAACATGTATCTGTCCAAATTCAAAGACCCAATCCAGAAATGGGCA
>PVLD010016243.1:0-40000 GCA_004027595.1 Dinomys branickii | reverse complement strand
GGCCAGGCTCAAACTCTACTCTTCGATCCTAACACCACGGAGGTACACAGTCTGTGCTTTGCTCAGGGTAGGATACTGCGAAGGGCACAGGCATGAAGGCATGACACCTGGGGCAAAGGGGGAATGATGAGATTCAATGCCACCACTTCAGGTTGTATTCATCCCATTTCTGAATCTAACTTGGCATCACGGTATAAGAATAATAGTTACCTTGTGCAGATTAGAAAGAGTGTAAACTGGCTCACACAAAAACATTCAAAAGTGAAAGGCTTTAAAAACGTTACCAGTATTACATATGTAGCATGTGAGCTTTTTTTTTGGTACTGCGATTGAACCCAGGGTCTTCATAGTAAGCTACATCCACAGCCTTTTTATTATTGAAATTTTGAGACAGGGTCTTGCTTAGTTGCCAAGTGGCCTAGGTTGGGCTCAGATTTCGATGCTCCTGCCTCAGCTCCCCAGAGGGCTGAGGTGGCAGGTATGTACACTGTGAACTCGGCTAGCTTTTCCTTCTTTTCAAAAATAACTCTCCCTTTCCGCTCTTCTGGGTTATACAACAAATGTATCTTCCTATTGCAGGATCTATCACACAGGAAGTTCTGTCAATCATTTAAACCTCTAGATTAGATTAAACATCTCTATTATGTCCTAGAAAATACTATAGAGATGTCAATGTTTTTTAGTAATTGAAACTATACCTCATCTACAACATAAAGTATGGATAGCTACCCAGTGTAATAGTGACTTAGGTCCTGGAACACAGACACAGTCCTTATTTATTTGGCTTCAAAATTTACTCTATAAAACACTGGCAAGATTTACATTTTACTCTGTAATACTGTCCAATAGAAAAGCATAAAATCCAAAGAAGTTATGCTTCCTTTTCTATGGATAAAATATCCTATGTAATAATTAACAAATATGCCATTCACTGAAATGTTTCTTATCTGATCAGCATTATTGGCAGACTGTGGGGTATAACATAAACAACATTTGCTTTAGATTTAGCAGGACCTAAACTCAAATTTAAGCACTTACTATCTGTGAGATCTAAGCCTGAATCTTTCCATTCAAAAATAGAAACAATCACCACCTTCCTACAAGGATAACATGAGACCTACAAGGCAAGTACAGCTGAGAGTATAATGGGGACTCAAAAATGGTATTTTCTGATATACAACCAAGGCAGGAGATGGTAGAGTTAGTGATAATAGCAAAAAGCGAGGTGGTTTTATGTCTGGGGGTGAGTTAAATCTTACCTTTACCTGCTACCTTCAGGTAGTCAAACTGTAACTGCACAGAGCATCAGGCATCAAAGCCCTCGACAAACCCCTTCACACAGAATGGCAGTTAGAACAAATGCAGCAAACCAGCAAAGCAATAGCTCAGTTGAGGAACTTAGTGGACAGCTCAAATCCAAGAGTCTGATGTGGGAACAGTTAAACAGTGAGGTCATTTGGGGCTGCTACTAATTTACAAAGAGTACAGTAAGCGAACATGATCTGTACTATTTTCTTCTTTAGGAAGGATAACCACTTCATAATCTCAGCAGTTTAAATCAGGTACCACAAGAAAGACAGAGTCTCTAAGGAATAAAAGTTTTGGTAACATGTTCCTCTTTTTACCAAAAAATTCTTAGAATACACTTATCTTTCATTTACAAAGTTCAGGACACTACTCACTTCTGGCCAAATTTTAGGCATAAAGAAAATGAAAAGACTTTTAAAAATCTTTCTTGTAGTAAATCCAGGAAAGAAAAAGAAAAGAAAAAAAACTCTATCGAGACAATTCCCCTTTTTTGACCTCATTTCTCTATAACCTTAAGAAAGAAATTTTAAATATCTCGTAAGCAGCCTATTCTTTGGAAAGAGATGAGAAAATGATAAGATGCAAAAGCAAGTAAAGATACCTTTAAGTTATTTAAGAAAATAAATGAAAATAAAAACACACTGACCAAAATTGTAGAAATTTCAAGTAATACGCCTCAGTTTTATTTTATGCACTACTATGTAACATACTTTATTTTAAAATAGGTCAAGCAAAATAATTAGTTTCTTAAAAGAAATTAAATAAAATCGCACCTATCAAATGCTGAGAAACAAGCAAACTGAAGCTTTTCAGATCCACTGGGGATGTAGCTCAGCGGCACAGCACCTTGCCTGGCAAGCGCAAGGTGCTGGGTTAGAGTGCCAGTACCAAGGGGAAAAGGAAACACACACACACACACACATATATACGTATACATATACATATATATATATACACACACACACACATACACACACACATACACATACTGTATTCATTTTAACACACAGTACCACATGTGGAAATATTCATGATAAAGTGCAAACTCTCACCTGAGAACACTTACAGCCCCTGCTCTATGCTTATTTACTCTAAATTGACCTGCAATTCAAGCAAACTTTATTCTCTGGATACAAACTGCACAGCAGCTAAGAAACTGAAAATGAGGAGGGGTTGGAGCTGGCTAGAGAAGTGCTAGAGGCAGCACATTCACCTGGTGAGGAAGACCCAGGACACCTTGGGAAGCACAACAGCCCGTGGCCACAAACTACACAGGTCTGCACTTTAAGATGAAAAAAAGGAACATATGGAGACAGAACGATTTAAAAGATAAAAGACTACTGCGAATGACTGTAAGCCAATATATTTAAAACTAAAGAAATGGCTAGAGTTTTAGGAAAACATGAAGTAGACCCTTGACGGAGTGACGCTGAGCCCTGGAGAGTTTAGAGGGCCTCAGTGAGTTGCATCCTATACCCTGTCACAGGAGTGATGCTGAGCCCCGGATGCTTTGGGAGCCTCACTAAGCCACCTCCCCAGGCCCCCAATGTTACTGGAGTGATGCTGAGCCCAATAGCTTCAGGAAACTCTGTAAGGTGTGCCCCCCCCCACCATTGTGGGAGTGATGCTGAGCAACAGGGAATTTCAGGAGCATTGGTAAGCCACACCTTGCCCCACCCCCATGACTGCAGGAGTGACACTGAGCCCTGAACAGCTTCAGAAGGCACAGCCAGCTGCCTCTCCACACCCTACCACTGCAGGAGCCATACTGCACATGGGGCACTTCAGCAGCCTTGGTGAGCCGCCCCCCTGCTGCACCACCACTTCGGGAGGGATGGTGAACCCCAGGGAACTTTGGGAGCCTCAGAGAACCACCCCCTACTATTGCAGGGGCAACACAGAGCCCCAGTGAACTTTGGGAGCTTCAAATATGTCAAAACGAAGGTGCAAAATGCAATCTCTGACCTTTAGTCCATCCAGAACAAGTCCAGGAGACAGTGACATAGAAGAACTTGGAAGTCACACCTGAAATTTCTGAAATGACAGCAACTAAAGTAAAGAAACAACTCTATCAGGCCAGAGAAGAAATCAAATCAGAAACAATCTCTCAGGTACAAAAAGAAATAACAATAATGAAAGAATTGCTCAGCACATCTAAAGACATAGATAAAAAAATAGAGGAGCATAGAAAAATGATGGAAACATTGAATGAACAATATAGGAAAGAATTAGAATGCATGCAATGGATTCAAACAGAGATCCAGAAATTTTTCATTGAAAGCTGGCAAAACCATTTGAACAATACTGAAAATAGACTTTCAGACATTGAAGACAGCACTGCAGCTAGTGATCGTGAAAGGAAAGATCTCTTAAAAATAACAAGGAACTGGGAAATAACAATTCAATAGCTGCAAGCTGATAGAAAGAAAAACAATATAAGACTGATAAATGTAAACAAAACAGTAGGAGTCAACATAGTAACAGAAAATTTCCCTAGCATGAGAGAAGAATCTGACATACAGAAAAATAAGGCATAAAGAATTCCAATTAGCCATAACCAAAATATATCTATGCCCAGATATAATAATCAAGATCCCAGAAATTCAACAAAACGAATATTAAAAGCTGTTAGAAAAAAGAAACAATCACTTATAAAGGAAAGCCCATCAGAATTATGGCAGATTTCTCAACACAAACTATCAAGTCAAGAAGAGCTTGGAGTGAAGTATTTCAGGTCCTGAAAAAAAACACCTTCCAACCCAAACTGATGTACCCTAAAAAACTATCTTTTACAATTCATAGAGAAATAAGATACTTCCACAATAAAGAACAACTGAAGAAATTCATGACCACTGAATCAACCTTACAAACAGTACTGCAAGATATTTAAGAAAGATATAAAAATGACCACAACTTCAAGAACAACAATAGAAATGAATCCACCAAGAGAAGCAAGTAGTTAAATGGGGGAAAAATAGGAAACCAACAGTGGGAAAATAACATGATAAAGATAAGCCAATCCGTATCAGTTATAACCATCCATGTAAACATGGCGTAAATTCACCAATCATAAGAAGCAAACTGGCAGAGTGGATCAAGAAACAAAACCCAATAATACGCTGTATATGACAAACACATTTAACTCAAAAGGAAATTCACAGACTGAAAGTCAAAGGGTGGTAAACAATACTCCATGCAACAAGAACCCAGAAAAAAGCAGGAGTAGCTATTCTGTTTGCAGACAATGTGAACTTCAAACCAAGAAAGATCAAAAGAGATAAAAAAGGTCACTACATACTTGTTAGGGGAAAACTGCAAGAGGAAGACATAACCATCATAAATATCTATGCACCAAATATATGGGCACCCAACTATATGACAGATTTTACCAGATATGAAAAATCAAATAAGCAATAACACAGTTGTAATGAGGGACTTTAATACCCCACTGTCACAAAGACACAGATCAACTAGACAAAAAATGAGTAAAGAAATAACAGAACTGAACCAAATCTGTGAACAAATGGACTCAGCAGACCTTTAGAGTGTTCCACCCAGCAACATCAGAATATGCAGTCTTCTCAGCTGTACTTGGGACATTCTCTAAAATAGACCATATACTAGCACATAGAACATACTTAAGTACATGCAAAGTAATTGAAATTATCGAGTGCATATTATCTGATCATAGGGCAATGAAATTGGAAATTACTGACAAAAGAAAATTCAAACTCCAAAAACACAGGGAAATTAAATAATACCCTCTTGAACAACCAATGGTCACAGATGAAATTAAAGAATTAAACAATATTTATAATCAAATCAAAAGAAGATACAGCTTACTGGAACCTGTAGGACACAATGACAGCAGTCCTAAGAGAGAAATTTATAGTGTTGAATTCTCACATCAGTAAAACAAAACAAGCACAAATAAACATGCTTATGCTGCACCCTCAAGCTTCTAGAAAAAGAACAGCAAGTCAAGCCCAAAGAAGGTAAGAAATTATAAAGATGACAGCAAAAATTAATGCAATGGAGACTAAGAAAAGAGTATAGAGAATTAATGAATTGAAAAGTTGGTTCTTTCACAGAATAAAAATTGATAATCCCCTAGCCAGCCTTATCAAAAAAAGGGAAGAAAAAATTCAAAATTCATGCAATAAGGTATGAAAAGGGTGAAATCACTACAGATCCTATAGAAAGTCAGAAGGTCATCATTACCTGTTTTGAAAATCTTTACTCTCACAGGATGGGAAACACAGAAGAAATGAACAGATTCCTAAATACATATGAATTACCAAAGCTCAATCAAGAAGATATAAAAATTCTGAAAAACCCAATCATCAGTCAATGAAATTGAAAATGTAATTAAAACCTTACCAATTAAAAAAAAAAGGTCAGGTCCTGATGGTTTCACAGCTGAATTCTACAAGAAATTTAGAAGATTTAATGCCAATTCTTCTCAAACTCTTAATGAAATTGGATGGGAAGCAATTCTCCCTAATTCATTCCTAGAGGTTAAGTATTACCCTGATACCAAAACTAGAGAAAGAACCAACCAAAAAAGAGAACTACAGGCCTATCTCTCTAAGGAACAGAGATGCAAAAATTCTCAATAAAATACTAGCAAACAGAATGCAGCAAATCACCAAGATTATACTCCACGACTAAGTGGGATTAATTCCAGGAAGGCAGTGATGGTTCAATATACGCAAATCAATTAATGTGATATACCACATCAATAGAGCCAAACACAAAAGTCACATGATCATCTCAATAGACGCACAAAAGGTTTGACAAAGTCCAACATTCATTCATAATAAAAACCCTACAGAAAACTGGAATAGATGGTCTTTACCTCAATCTGATAAAAGCCATCTATGACAAATCAAAGCCAATATCATACTAAATGAACAAAAACTGAAAGCTTTCTCTTTAAAATCAGGAACAAGACAAGGATTCCACTGTCACCACTCCCTATTCAATATAGTTGTGGAAAATTAGCCAGGGCAATTAGACAAGAAACAGAAATAAAAGGAGTAAGGACTAGAAAGAAGTGAAATTACCATTGTTCACAGATGACATGATACTCTACACAGAAGATGCAAAAAACTCCACCAAAACTCTTATACACTTAGTAACCAACTTCAGTAATGTAGCTGGATACAAAGTTACCACTCAAAAATCAACAGCATTCCTGTACACAAACAACAAACACACCGAGAGAAATTGGGGAAACCATATCTTTCACAATAGCATCCAAAAAAATGAAATACTTAGGAACCAATCTAACAAAAGAAGATCGATACAGTGAAAATTACAGTACTCTGAAATAAGAGATCAAAGATGATTTCAGAAAACAGAAAGATATTCCTTGCTTACGGATAGGAAAAAATGACATTGTGAAAATGGTCATACTCCCAAAATTGTTATATAGATTCAATGCAATCCCAATTAAGATACCATTAATCAGGTTAACCCCCCCCCAAAAAAAGATACCAACAAAACATTCCTAAAAATCATTTGGAACCAGAAGAGACCTACAATAGCAAAAGCAATCCTGGGCAACAAAAGAAAGGCAGGAGGCATGACAATCCCTGACTTGAAATTATAGTACAAAGCTACTGTGATAAAATCAGCATGGTACTGGCAAAAAACAGACATACGGATCAATGGAGCAGAGTAGAAGATGCAGATGCAACTACAAACACACTCAGTCACCTTATCTTTGGCAAAGGGGCAATACATGTTCACTGGAAGAAAGACAGCCTCTTTAATAAATGGTGCTGGAAAAACTGGCTCTCCATGTACCAAAGACTAAAACTAGACCCGTATCTATCACCATGTACTAAACTAAAGCCAAAATGGACCAAAGATCTAAATATTAAAACAGAAACACTAAATCTACTGGAGGAGAAATTAAGCAGAAATCTTGAAGACATAGTGATAAGTACAGAGTTAATGAACAAAAACCAAACTGTATGGGAAATTCAAAGAATCAAAAACTGTGATATGTTCTTGACAAGTTTTGAACATCAAAAGAAATCACCAACAGAGTAAAAAGAAAACCCATGAATTTGGAAAAAATTTTTGCCAACTGTCCCTCAGACAAAGGACATCTAGAACATATAAAGAATTTTAAAAAATCAGGCCCCCAAAATTCAAAGACCCAATGCAAAAATGGGCATCTGAGATAAATACACAGTTCTCAGATGAAGAAATACAAATGGCAAATAAATATATGAAAAAATGTTCAATATCATTGGTCATTTGAGAAATGCAAATTAAAACAACACTGAAATTCCATCTAACTCCAGAAAGAATGGCCATTATCAAGAAATCAACCAATAACAAGTACTAGAGGGACTGTGGGGAAAAAGGAACCCTTCTCCACTGCTGGTGAGGGTGTAGACTGGTACAACCATTATGGCAATCAGTGTGGAGATTCCTCAGAAAACTAGGATTACAGGTCCCATTCAACCCCGCTATTCCCCTTCTGGGTATTTTCCCAGAAGAACTGTGAAGACATCATACCACAGCGATACATGTGCACCCATGGTTATAGCAGTGCAATCTGCCATAGCTAAATCTTAGAAACAACCCAAAGGCCCATCAACAAGCAATGGATAAAGAAAGGTGTGGTATTTTTATACAATGGAGTATTACTCAGCTATAAAAAGAGATAAACGTGAGACTTTTATAGGTAAATGGATGCAACTACAGACCATATTCATAAGTGAAACAAATCAGACTTGCATGTGTAAACATCACATTGTCTTCCTAGTGTAAGAACCTGAAAGAGTAAATAAAACCCAAAACATACAATAGATACTGTGAAAGGAAAAGAAATTGCTCAAAGGAAAGGAACAAATAGGATGAGGGAAAGGGGAAAAGAAAGGAAGAAGAGAGTAAAGTGTATATATGTATATAAATACACACACACACACACACACACACACACACAAAGACAGCTGGGATAATTGAACTGCTGATGTCTATTGGTTTATCAAAAGGAACAGTTACTGCTTAAATCTTTTTTTTAAACCAATTTTGCATGCTTATATCTGGTAATACTCTATTATTTCTAACGTTTTTAAAAATTATTTTTTATTCTCTAATTGTTTGATCCATCTTACAATCTTACATCTGGTAATCTGAGCAATTCTGTAGAAGACACGTAATGTAACAACCATTGTTAATTTCCTATTATCTTGTTATGAAAATTCTGTGGGTTTTTTTTTTTTTTTAAGTCTTTTTGAGACAGGATTTTGCTATGCATTTCAGGCTGGCCTGGAACTCACAGCAATCCTCCTGTCTCAGCCTCCCAAGTGCTGGGATTACAGGTGTGAGCCACCACACCTGGCTTCCTTATTGTTTTTATGTTGTTCTCTTTTTAATCTTTGTTGTTATTTTGTTTTCTCTTTAGAAGAAACAAAAAAAGTTACCAAAACTGACATGAACAGAAAAACAGCACATAACCTTTATAAAGATTTTGAATTGGTTATTAACAATCTTTGCACAAGGAAACACTAACCCAGACAAGTGTTCTATGCAGAAAAAGTCTCTCATCTAACAACTCTGACTTCTGACTTCTAATTACTGATGGCCACAGCATGAAGTTAAAGCAGGTGCAATGGCCAGCTCAACAAGGCACAAAAAAGAAATAAAGGCACACAAACTGGAAAATAAATAAAATTATTTATTTTTAAGTGATATGATTGTCTATATAGGAAACCCAAAGAACTGTTAAAGAAAACAAATGAAACTTCAATCTCCTAAATTAAATAGTATATAAATTCAGCAGGGTCATTACCTATGAGATCCAAACACAAAAATTATATAACTTTATACCAACAACAAACATCAAAACTGAAATTAAAAGAAATGCAACAAAGCATAAGACCTGAAAATATAAGGAGAAAGTTTAATAGAATAGTTCTTTCAAATTATTCCTTTAGCGAAAGTCTAACTTCTACACAATCTGGAAGAATGAAATACAAAGGACAGCAGGACAATGTGCTAGTGCTCCTAGAGTCACCTTTCCAAAGTTCCCAGCCACAGGCCCAGCCCTCCCCTTCTACCTCCATAGCCCCTCACTCCCCAGAGCACCTCCTGCCTGGACCAACTGTAACAGTTGCCTATGCAACCTTTACTCCAACCCCGCTCCAGAACCTCTTTACTATCACTACCCTTGGGATTACAGGCATCAAAGAAAAAAAAAAATTAAGAACTCTACTTCCTTCACATTTTAAGAACTGGATACAAAAGTAGCAAGAAGACAACAGTTAGGAATTACAATTTAGAAACGTGAAGATAATAGAAATTATACTATCTGGAAAATAAATGTGACCAATGGCTATTTTATGTATATAAACAGTCTTTCTCTAGAAGAATTCTGAAAGAAACTCTCAGAAAAAAAAATTATTTCAAATAGTTAAAAATGTAAATAAACAACCAAAAAAGATTTGTGAGGAGTCTTTCATGGGAGATGTTAAAGAGAATAAGCAATGCTCTGCCCTAGCTAGTCCAGATTGTCCTTCCTCTACAAGAAACTGAATTAGCTAACCTCAAAGATCTGTTGAGTAATTTTATATAGGAATTTAAAAAGAATTCCACAAAGACTCAAATTACTCAAGATAACATAGCAAAACTCAATTTCAATCATTCTACTTTCCAATTAAAATTTTAATGTGCAACACATTGAGTTATCTAAATAGCCTCATACTATTTTCTGTCTACTTATGCAGAGTTTTGTTTTGTTTTTGCAGTACTAGGGATTGAACCCAGTGCCTTCACATTGAGCTCCTTCCCCCAGCCTTTTCAAAATTTTGCTCAGCAAATCACTGAAGTGCAGAGGTTGGACTCAGTCTTCTAATCCTCCTGCTTCAGCCTTTCAAGAGTACTGCAACAGCTTTGCAAGACAATACCCACCCATTAACCGTATTTTTGATCATGTACTGCTAAGTCTGTTTTTGAGGTTCAAATTTAATGTTTGATTTTAAAACTGTAAATTTAGTATCCAGGTGTGGTGAACACACCTGTAATCCCAGCACTTGGGAGGTTGAGGCAGGAGGACTACTGTGAGTTCGAGGCCAGCCTGGGCTACATAGTGAATTCAAGGCCAGCCTGAACTATACAGCAAAACCTTGTCTCTAAATAAATAAATAAATTTAAAAAAAAAAAAACTAAGTTTGCTGCCAGCTGCAAAAGTATCTAATAGAAGCAAAACTATTCTTTCAACACAACTTTTTCTTCCTAGCTCCCCCAAAAGCAAATTTCCTATACAGTTTAAGGTATAGTTATTTCCCATAAACACAGCATAAACAGAAAAATAAACTCATTATTAAAAAAGTAGTGAATACAAGTCACACGATTTATCAAAACAAAGATGGAAAGGCCTATTTAAACAAAATGTGTTGGAAATGAAAAGAAAATGGTCAAGAAGACTTAATGGCATAAAATCTTAGGCTTCTCTATGTCAAAACATACATTAACAAAACTAAAAGGTAAATGATACTGGGTTAAACACTGGACAGTGTTAATATATTATTTGATTTATAAGAAAAAGTAGCCAAGGATATAGTTTAGCAGTACAGTGCCGGTCTGGCAAGTGCAAGTTCCTGAGCTTGATTTCTGGTACCAAAAAAGAAAAAAATAAAAACTAACACAGACCTCAATAGAAAACAGTGAAAATGTTCACAAAAAATATCACAAATTAGATGTATATTTGGCCAATAAGTACATGTGTCTTGGTTACTTTACTCTTGTTGCTGTGACAAAATACCCAACGCCCAAAATGGAGAAAGGAAAGGTTTATTTAGCTTACAGTTTGTGGAGGTTTCAGTCCATACTTGGCTGGTTCTGAGGGAGAGTGGAACATGGCAGAGGGAAAACGGTTCAGATAACCAGAGCACAGCAAAAACAACCAGCAAAAGGGAGGAATGGCTGCAAGCAGCCTCTTTTCTTCCCTTACATTGTAAAGAGCCTGCCCCCACCCAAGGGTCCTGTAGCTCTCACACAGTCTCCATGTCCTCCACTTCCACAGGCTCAGGATGTTTACAAAGTAAGCACCCTGGCTTCCTGCTGAATCACTCAGTTAAACCTCCAGACTCTCCAAGTTGATACAATATATCAACCATAACATTCCACCCCTTGTCAACTTGGCAAACAGACACATTTCTTTAAACCAGTTTCCAGATACAAAGACATGCTTATATTAGAACCATAACATTTTGCCCCCATACTAATGAAAATTAAACATGTCCAACATTTAAAGGCACAAAATAAATATTACCATTCCAAAAGGTACAAATGGGGATACAGAGCACTGGGACCAAAGCAAGACGAAAATCCAACAGGGCTAACACTGTGTCTTGTAATTCCACATCCAGCATCTGAAGCAACATGTTTTACATTCTGAGCTCCAAAGGGCTTGCCTGAGTCCACCCCTATGGCACTTCTGGTGGTTACAGCTCCCATGGCTTCTCTCTTAGGCTTGCTTTGCTCCCTCTTTGCAGCTTTCCTTAGATGATCCACGGTCCTGTCTTTTCTAAACTTCTGAGGTCTCCAGGGCACCTTTTGCTTCACACAGCCTCACATATTGCCCTCTCAGGGGCACACTGCCTGGCCTCCCAGTCCTTCTGAAATCGGGGTGGAAGCCTCTTTAACCTCAGAACTCTTGCATTCTCCTTGCACCTAAAGCCAGGGCCACGTGGATGATGCCAAGGTCTGCTGCCACCTGTAGCAGTAGCCGAACTTTCCTCTCTCTTAGCCATAGGGATCAAGTGCCTGGATCGCTGTGCACACTGAACCCAATGCTGAGGAGCAAATTCTCTATACCACCTCCATTCTTGAACCTGGTGCGGCAGCCGCCGCCACTCTGGAACATGGCACTCTTTGGCTTCCTTCTCAAGGCAAGATCTCTCACCTTTACAGTTTTGAGGCTGCAAAGCAAAGGGTGGAGACCTGCTGCTTGTGATGCCCTCAGGCCATCTATTCCATTCTCTTGTTCCTTCTCAGCAATAGAGATCTCCTCAGCCTTATCTTTGCAATCCACAGCTTAACTGGAGCTTCCTTTCTGGCCAAACTCACAACATTTTAAATGATCCTGCTGGGCTCTTTTCTCTTGATTGTCAATATAAATCTGGCTAAAAGCCCCCAACAATAGCCATGCCACTGCCCCAACATTCCACTGCCT
Source organism: Dinomys branickii (assembly GCA_004027595.1). Taxonomy (NCBI): domain Eukaryota; kingdom Metazoa; phylum Chordata; class Mammalia; order Rodentia; family Dinomyidae; genus Dinomys; species Dinomys branickii. The sequence goes on along the minus strand of PVLD010016243.1, from coordinate 27,495 downwards.
TCAAATTTCTTTTGCCAGATTAATTAGTTCGCTGCTGCCCTTAATCTCAGTCTTAGGCAGTCTCTGGACACGAGCAAAATGCAGACAAACTTTCTGCCAAGCCGTAACATACATCATCTGGAGTCCAACAACCAATGCAGTCCTTCTTTCCAACAGAAACCTTCCAAATCTGGTCTTTACCAGCAGGATTTCCACCAGCCTTCTGGTCTTCTGAGCTCTGACCAGAATCTCCCAGACATAACAGCCAAAGCTGTTCTAGAGCATCTCTTTGAAGAGACATCTCTGAACCTTTCCAAACTCTTCCCACAAGCCATTTCCAAAGGCTCTTGAACCACATGGTTAGATACAGTCACAGCAACGACCCCACTCCTCTGGTACCAAATTCTGTCTTGGTTACTTTTCTCTTGTTGCTGAGATAAAATACCCAACACCCAAAATGAAGGAAGGAAAGGTTTATTTAGTTTACAGATGTGGAAGTTTCAGTCCATACTTGGCTGCTTCAGAGGCAAAGTAACACATGGCAGAGGGCAAACTTCACAGCAGCAGAGCACAGCAAAAACAACCAGAGCAAAAGGAAGACTGGCTGCAAGCAGCCTCTTTTCTCCCCTACATTGTGAACAGCCTACCCCCACCCAGGGGGTGTGTAGCTCTCACATAACCTCCATGCCCTCCACTTCCACAGGCTCAGGATGTATACAAAGTAAGCACCCTGGCTTCCTGCTGAATCACTCAGCCAAACCTCTGGACTCCCCAAGTTGACACAATGTATCAACCATAACAACATGGAAAATGGTGAGTCTGGAATTATTAAAGACACCCAAAATGTGATACATTTTTTTTGCTTATCAACTTCGTAAAATTTGATCTTGCGGTTTTGTTTTTTGTTTTATTTTTTACATTTTAATGGTACTTTCTAGTATGGACATTTGAAAGCTAGTATTTTCATATACAGTGATAGTTAACCAATTATGTCAAGTTGAGTAAGAAATGCCCAATTAAATTGGATCAGAATAGTTCTGGGTGTGGCTGAAGGGACTTAAGACTGAAGACCCGCCCTGGAGTGAGCGGCGTCTATCAATACACTTGTCGCCTGAATGAAATAAGGCGGAAGCGGAGACGGAGGCTCCTTCTTCAGAGGAGCTCCAGGCTTCACCTTCACTTTGGACATCATCTCCTGCTTCCCACACAAGCCTCCTCAGCCTCCAGCAGAGACCCACTGGCCTCCTGACATGGACTCGCACAGCACACTACAGAGAGCTTCAGGCCTTCGACTGGATCCTTTGGATCTCCCCATGTACAGACAGCCCTTGTCTGCCTTTCCTCGCTTGACTCTATGGGTGACTGGCTACTTGTTGTGGTTTATGTCCTGATATCCCTGCAAAGCCTCATGTACTTATGGGGCAGCTTCTAGAGTTTCTGATTGATCCATGGTTCAATCCTGGGATTATGGGTCTGAGCACTACACCTACCCCTGGGATGGTACTTTGCATACAATACAAGTAAGGGAAAGAAGCTTGCTTTCCCCGCCTGCTCCTCCCTTTTTGCTCTTGCTGCGTTTGCTGTTTTCTGCCACCATGAACCAATCGATTGCCCCTGCCATACACCACTCTGCCTTGGAGCCAAGCCAAGTATGGACTGAAACCTCCACAAACTGTGAGCTAAATAAACCTTTCCTTCCTTAATTCTGGGTGTCAGGTATTTTGTCTCTGCAATGAGAGAACAGTAACAAAGATACCACTATAAGCTCATCTTGTGAATGTTTATATATTTGTATATCTCGCATTAAACTGTTTCTGCAGTGGGCACTGACTGATACACACTAACAGCAGAACATACATCCACATGACATTTCTCAAGTTATATGTATCAGAGGTTTAGAACTATACACTTCTGTATCCCAAGATTTGACAATTAGAAATTTATTGCAACAAAGTTAGTAGATAAGGACACAGATTTTATATACAACAGATACCACAGCTAAGTTGTATTAGCAAAAAATTGGCAATAACTGTATTTAGTTAAGAGGACTGGTTAAATAAATTGAGGTACTTTCATAGGCTGGAATAATAGACATTGAAAGTCACGTTTCTGCAGCATTTACTATCTTGGAAATGTTCATGATATCAAGTTATAAAATAATACATATAAAATTGACTTCAACACACACATTTTAGAAAAGATTATAGATAAGGAATACCACTGTGGTTATCTTGGATAGTTTTTCATTACTGTAATTTTTTTCTTTACGGAACTTTCCAAAACAGATCAATATTATTAATTTCTTACTTGGAAAAAAATGCTCTTGAAGAAGGAAGTAGATCATTAAATAAAGACCAATCTAATTTGGTATTATAAATTATATGAAAGATGCAGAATAAAAATACAAAATATAAAAACTTTTAAAAGAGAAGGTAAAGCAACAGTGAGGTAAGAGAGAAACAAAGAAATGCACTGTTAGGGAGACAGGAACACTCACAGGACAAGTGCAGAGGACTCCAATAAAGTGGGCCAACTCTCAAATAGTCCTGGGGTTAGCAGTAACACTGGATTGGAAAGTAGGAAATATTCTTTCTTTCCAAAACAGAGCCAATAATAGGTAATGTGCATCCCTTTGTATACACAGAGACTATTTATAGGCTAATCAACAGAAATAGATTATGTGATGCCATATAATATTAACCTGTACATTCCACTTTAAACAGTGGCTATTTCCAAAGTACAGGTGTATAAAAAGAAGAGAAGGGGGAAACCATGGTAGGAATGGTAGATACCCCATTGTGGTAAATGCTTTCGACTTGCTCATCTGAACAGCAGCACGGATATGAGCTCAACTCTTTACTCATCGGTCACTTATGAACACAACTGTTAACGTTATTCATGTATCAGTCTCTCTTGGTCACAAGATTCTGATTACTCAGGGCAGACATGCAGGTGTGTGGTGGGAGAAGGCCCAGATGCTATGAATTTGATAATAATAGAAATAGGAATTCTCATAGAAATCCAAGAACGAAACTGATAACACAGTGGGCCTGGGCCTCAAGGACAGGGGACCTGAGAACCTACTGTGGCGTTAGGGCTGCCCTATGCAGTGGCCGCAAGAGCCAATGGACCCTCATTGTGAAACTCTGGTCATTACACAGATTCTGTAATTCCCTCCAAATCAGCTTCTAGCATCTGATTTGCCTCCAGAAGCCAGCCAGTGTCTGTACTTCCAAGCTCTGTATTGTTTTCCACCTCACAGGTGCTACTTTCTTACACCGTTCACTAATTCCTGGCTAATCTCTCTTTTTAAATTCTGCTTTCACTATTTAACTGTCATTGTTTTTGTGCGTTTTCTCAGACACATGATCATGTGTATATTTAGGGGAACCACCACTCTGCCTTGTCTATCCTGACAGGAAATTAAAAGAGCATGAACTATATATCTTTAGCCAATATAAAGCCTATGGGAACCCATTGGTTAAGCTCATTCCCATTTGCACAAAACATTTTCTGTGCTCACCGACCTGGCTGGCCAACAGCTGACTTCTGACTAGCATCTTTAATTTGGGTACCCGCACTCCAACCACTCATGGCCAAGTCAGATAGGGCCATTAACACGCTCCCACCAGCTTGTACCACTTATAATAAAAATGAATTTATCACCTTCATCAGCGCTTTTGGTAATCAAATTAATAAAAATCATATGATTGGACCGCCATGTATATATGACTGGTGCTTCAAGCCATCCCACAGTGAGGATATAGATTATGGTCCCCTTGTGAACATGGTAACAACACAGCACAGTTGTCTCTAGTCCCTCAGCAAGTATCTTCTGGGACATGAGTGGAACAGAAGAGCTGAAATTACTTAGTGATAACATTAGCAAGATGAATCAAACAATATACAGAACTCATTAAACTAGATATAGTCTGTAAGTGTAAAGTTGGATTAACATTAGAAAATCAAGTAATTTACCACACTGATAAAGAATAAAAATACTATCTTCCTGTGGAAAAAAGCACCTCGTAAGACTGAGTATCCCTCCTGATGAAAACTTTAGCAAGTAGGACTGAAAGATAACATTTTACTCAATCCAAGAGTGTTTCCAAACAACTGCTCATCTCGTCCTTGATAGAACACTGAGATGTTGACAAACCTTTGAGATGGAAGCACCCTTGAAACCAGGATGCCCATTATCATTGCTTCTATTCTACACCGTGATGAAAGCCCTTACCAACAGAATAAATAAAAAACATTCACTAACTTTATGTTTTAAAAAAAGACGAACTACTACCACTGTACCGAATCATATATTTAAAATATCCCACAACCTACAAATAAAAGAATTAGTAAGATTTTGAAAACTATGGTAAATACAAATCAGTATGCAGAACATCTATTCTACTGATATATTAGCAACAAACAAAATGTAAATAATATATACCATTTACCACACCATCAATGATACAGAGTAGGTAGGATAAATCTAAAAAGAGATCTATAAATTTTTGTAGCATGATCTGTAAGGGAAAAGTAAGTCACATTACATTAAAAATTAAGAACTTCTCTTCATCAACACCAATGTAGAATATTTTCAGTAAACGTAATTGCTAAGAAAATAAAGACTTGCTGGGTGTAATGGCACACGCCTGTAATCCCAGCACTCGGGAGGTTGAAGCAGGACTGCTGCAAATTTGAGGCCACCCTGGACTACAAAGTGAGTTCAAGGCCAACCTGAACTGCATAGTGAAACCCTGTCTCAAAAAAAAAAAAAAAAAAAAAGAAAGAGAAAATAAAGACTAGCATATAGAAAATATAAAGTTATCCCATAAAAATCTGTAATGGAAAAATGGATAAGATTTTAATAGATATTTCCAAAGAATAAATCAAAATATGAAAACTGGTTTGTCTTGGTTACTTTTCTCTTGTTGCTGAGACAAAATACCTGACGTCCAGAATTAAGGAAGGAAAGCTTTATTTAGCTCACAGTTTGTGGAGGTTTCAGTCCATACTTGGCTGGCTCCAAGGCAGAGTGGCACAGAGCAGAGGGCAACAGTTCATGGCGGGTGAACACAGCAAAGGCAACAAGAGCAAAAGGGAAGGAGCTGCGGCCAGCAGCCTCTTTCCCTCCCTTACACTATATGCAAACTATCCGCCCCAGGGCAGGTGTAGCACTCACATCCATAATCCCAACATTGGACTATGAATCAATCATAAACTCTAGAAGTCTGCCCCATGATGGCATGAGGGTTTGGGGGGTACATCTAGTTATAAACCGTAACAAGGTTCAACCTCCTTAAAAAAATACCGTGTGACAATAAGAATGCTTATATCCTATGAGGCTGACTATAATCTAGTAGCATAAACTGCTTTGAAAAATAATTTGGTATCATTCATTGAATTTGAAGATATGAATTTCCTATGTCTCCGCAATTCCATGTCTAAGTATAAAGTCTTGATATACAGGTACCATGTGCACCACGAAAAATGTATCAGAATGGCCATAACTGAAATTTTCAATATTGTAAGATATAAATATAAATATAAATATATATATATAAATATATATATATATATAATGGAATGTACAGTGAGACAGTGTATTTACTCAATGGAAGAGAGAAGAATGCAGATGAAAATACTAACATACACACCCGTATGTGGGTACATGTGTATGAAAGAAAGAACATTCAGGGATCACAAATAGGAGATGAAACCTTACAGAGAAAGGCAAAGGTTACCAAAGCATGAAAGTGGTCACAAATGGAGGATGACTTAGTGAGGGAAGTGGGGGTTCAATTGAGAAAGGGACACACATCAGGCTTTTTGGTGTATCCCCAATGTTCTATTTCTTAATCTGGGTAGCAAATATGCTTTATAACTTCTCAAAGTATATCTTTTTTCTTGTATTTTGTTACATCTTAAAAGAGGGCTATAAATTTAAAAAGTGGGACATACCTATAATTCAACAATTCAGAAGGCTGAGGCTGGAAGGCAGGGAAGTCTGAGACTAGCCCAGTTTGAGACCAGCAATTTACAGCCTGTCTCAAAAACAAAAAGTAAAAAGGCCTGGAATGTAGCTGAGTGTGAAGGCCTTGGGTTCAATCCCCAGTACTACTAACATGGGAGGAGGTCACAGGAGTAGCACACAGAAGAGAGAGCAGAGAAAGCAGAAAGCAGCACTTGTTGCAGGCAACAACAAAGTCCTCCTGACAACCACCTCTGCGTCTCGGTGAAATCTAAACAATGGCTCATCCTTAGACTATTATTTCACTCTATTACTTACATCATCACCGTAAGACAATACACCTTAGCTCAATTTCTATTTCAATAATAACGAAAAAGTAATGTGGACAAGTTTTTTTTTTTAACTTCACTCCATATGGTTATATATATTTTTTTCTATCTACATAAAGAGCAACAACAAGAGAGAAAGCAACAAAAACTTGAAACAGCTGATCCCACTAAATGTTTCACTAATGGAAAACATGAAACATTCAATTACAAGCTAGTACATTAACTCAAAAGTTGTAAAATAAAACCACATCATATAGTTAATTCAGTAACTTTCAATATTTTAAAGATTATAATTCTTGACAATAATATTCTGTAGTAACTATTTAAGATGTTGTTCTTAATAAAAGCAATTTAAATTCTGCTCCCTTATTTAACTGTACAGAGAAAAACCTGTTTTCTGGGTTTGATTTATGAATTTCACATAGTAGTTAAACTAACCTAGTTCCTTCAGTTAAAATGAAACTAATGGGGAAAAATCTTTTATTGGATTTTAAGAGTTTTTACATGTACGTAGAAAATGTGAGAATATATGTGAATGCATATTCTTCCCTTTACAGTTTTAAAAACATTTTACTATTACATGTTTGCAGCACATAATGATTACCTTCACTGTGGGAAGTTGTTATATGTACATAATACATCTTGATTCTATTTTCATCCCTTTCTGTTCTCTTCCTTCCCACCTACTGTATCTGTTGGTCTCCTCTCCTTTTGCCGATCTACAGTTTGTCTGGTTTTTTGTTTGTTTTTTTAAGACAGGATCTTGCTATGTAGTTGAGGTTGGCCTTGAACTCACTATGTAGTGAGTTCAACTTGAATTGGCTTCATACTCACTGCAATCCTCCTGTCTCTGCCTCCTGAGTACTGGGATTACAGGTGTGTAACTGTAGATGGCAGTGAGCGAACAGACATATGAGTGAACTCATGAGTGAACTCACTATGTCTAGTGAGATCTGTAGTTAATAAATAAGTATTTTCTAGGACAGATTTTTAACTCTCAGTACAAATGGATGTGTATCTCTAGCCCACACTTACCATACATGTTTCAGTCCATTAAAGCCTGAAAGCCTGTCTCAAATTGGCTACTGCATACTGTACATCAAATTCACTGCATCTAAAATTAGTATTTTTCTCCAAACCAGGATGTCACTACCACAGTTTTGAGTTAATACTACTTTACCCTTCTCAACATCTTCGCATTTAATGATACCTCAGTCAACAGCTTCTCCCCGCAAATATCTCCACTGTATCTATTCTCTCCACTTTCACTTCCAGTAACCTTCTTTTCTTTTGCTACCTTCCCGATTTCTAGAATACTCAGTCTCTCCTCCTGCTTTCCCAGACTCATAACTCTGCCACGCTCATTTCCTTTTAGAAACATTCAACAGTTACAACACCTGTGCCTGACACCAGTTCACTCACTGCCATCTATAATTAGGCCCCACTTTATCCAAACTTAATTCTCCTTACTCTGAAACACTTCCTCTACCCTGCCCTCCACCATTCAATTCTATTTTTAACATCTACATCAAGTTCTAATGTCTCCCTGTTGATTCCGCTAAAAGGACTTACACAGTTAACACTACAATTTATTCTCTCTTCTTACCACTTCAGGCATATCAATTGTATCGCTACAACTACACTACAAGATTTAAAAGACAAATAGTACTTTTTTTTATTTTAAAGAGAATTACAAGATAACAAAACAATAACAACACAGACAAAACCAAAACACAAAACTAATAAAAATGATACAGGATTTCAAAACAAAATGATAGGAATTAACAATGGTTGTTATATTGCATATTGTTATCTTCAATGAAGTTGCTCAGATTACCAGATGTAAGAATGGAAAATTGATCAAACCATTAAAAAGAATAAAAAATAATTGAAAAATCATTAGAAACAATACAGAGCCTCACTAAACACGATGGCAGGAATTTACCAGTGGTTGCTATATTGCACATTGCTGCCCTCAAATTAGTTGTTCAGATTACCAGACACAAGCATGCAAATTTGGTCAAAATATTTAAGCATTAACTGTTCCTCTCAATAAATGTCAGTACAATTATCCCAACTATCTTTACATATACATATATACACACACACACACACAGCTCTGAGACCACACTGTGGCAAAGCTTTGGAATCAGAAATTCCTGTGTTGTAATACCTGCTAGTCACCTAATACCCCTCAACTTCCTATGTCTACAAAGGTCACAGTTGTTAAAGACTTAAATAATATATGTGAAGTTACAAAGTATGGTAAGCACTAAGATGATAGCTACATATATTGGCTGAATACTGTAAATGAATACATAATGCTCCAGAACTCAAACCGAAGAATAAGGACAGATTTACTTTTTTCCCCTTTTGTGTCCCATTGTCATACTCTTCTCATTGCTGAAACAAAATACCTGGCACCCAAAGTTAAGGGAGGAATGGTTTATTGTAGTTCCCAGTTTAGAGAAGTTTCAGTCCATAATCAGCTGGCTTCAAGGCAGAGAGAGGGGCATGCAGAAGAGAAACTGTTCATGGCAGGCAGAAGCCAGCAAAAGCAGCAAGAAGCAAAGGTCCGCAGCAGCCCTCTTTCTCTCCACTGTATTCCATCCAAGCTACACATCCTCAGGGCAATAGCACTCACACCCTGGGAGTGCGTTTCTGTTACCCACTCCCAGGACTCTGGTAAACTACATTAGTGGACTGACTTAGTAATCACACACCCTTGACCCCAGTATCACATACTCTAGATTCTGCCACCCCTGAAAACATGAGGCTTTGAGGGACATCTAGACACAAGCCGGAACACCCACCAACTGTGTATCGGTGGTGGGGCACAAAGAGGAGCAAAAGTAAATGAAGCCTGGAAACAAGCATCAAGGTCCAAAAGCAGTGCTCTAGTTGATGCTTAAGAGGCAGGGAAAGTAAAGCCATCACTGAAACCCTGGCAGTAAGAGCTGGGTGCCCTCAGGCACCCAAACCAGCTTCTACAATTCCAGAAACTGTAGTTTCAAGACTGTGAGGCAATGTCCCATGCTCTATTTTTCTTTTTCCTTTCCCTCTCTGCATTCCCATCTTTTGGCCCCAAATATGGATGCAATTACAAGAAGTAAGCAGAATAGACAAGGACCCAGCTATCTGGCTAGAGGGCTGACGATGGCAGTCCCTAGGAGAAGACAAAGTATGGAGGGAACTGCTGAGAGGAGTTCAGAAAGTTGACCCCATAAACTTAGGAACTTCTGGGCTGGCCTCAGAGCCAAACACAGCACAGTTCTTTTTGTTTGTGTGTGTTTGTTTTGAGACAGGGTCTTGCTATGTAGCCCAGGCTGGCCTTGAACTCACTCTGTAGCCCAGGCCAGTCTTCAACTTGCAGTGAGCCTCCTGCCTCAGTCTCCCAAGTGCTGGGGTTACAGGTGTGTGTCACCAAGCTTGGAACAGCACAATTCTTAACCTAAACAATATTACCAAAAACTCTGAAAATTGAATGAAGAGTGAGAGAGTCACCTCAAATTGTCCAGTGTGTAGTGGACACACAGAACAGACCAAAGAATAATGTACTATAGGCTTTGAAAACCAGACTGACACTCAAATCATAACCCACAGAAAGCTGGCTATAACTTGGAGATTAAACCCAAAAAAGCTGACCGACTGCTAAAACAAGTATGAACATTCCTCTTAAAATTTAAGCAAGACCCAGAGTCTCATAATTAATATGGAAAGTATCTAAAATGTAATCCAAGATAATACGGCCTTTGAAGAAGTGGGAACATCTCAACATGCAGGGGGCCAAAACCAGCAATATTGAGAGGGCACAATAATGTATTATTATCTAATCAATACTTTAAAAAGCAGCTATTACAATAATGTTCCAGAAAGGGAAAACACTTTTGAAATACAGAAGTTCTCAGCAAAAAGACACAAGATACAAAATATAGTACTCCCTCTTTCCTATCAGGGCTACATTCCGAGACCCCCATTAAATGCCCGAACCTGCATATAGTACCAAATTCCACGCACAAGCACTGTGACAGTCTAATGCAAGACAATTACTAAGCGACTAATGAGTGAATAGTGTATGCTGCACAAGATTTCAACATACTACTAAGAATGATACACAATTTAAACTTATAAATTGTGTATTTCTCAAGTTTCCCACTTTGTCAGGATGTGGTTGATAGTGGGCAACTGGAATCATGGAAAGCAAAGTCATGGATAAGTGAAAAACAAACAGTACAAACAAACAGAAATTTTAGAACTGAAAAATAGAATAACTGAAAATCAGTGGATTGGCTTAATAAACAAAATGGAGGTGACAACAGAAAGTAAGATAAACTGATGTAAAGTATGTAGTCTGAAAAGCAGAAAAAAATGAACACAGCCTCAAGGACCACTGGGGGTATCAAAAGGTCTATGACTTGTGTCTGTGGTATTCTGAAGAGAAGAAGAATGTGAATAACAGCTGAACCTTTGGTAAGACATACAATGTATCAGGTTCTAGAAACTCAGAAAAATCAAATAGAATAAAACAAAAGAAATGTATGACGAGACATACTGCCAAACCCATAAAAACTAAAGACAAAAATTTTGAAAGCAGCAAGGAAAAAAACCGTTATGCATTACCTACAGGAGAGCAGCAGTTTGAATTAACTGTGAATTCCTCAGCCAAAACCCATGGAGTCAAGAAGGAAATGGCACATTTTTAAAGGGCTCAAAGTCAAGAACTAACAACTCATATTCCCTATATCAAATGAAAACACCTTTAGGAATGAGCTGAAATAAATATACACTCTCCAGGGAAGATAAAAAAAAAAAGGGGACTTACTGCCAACAGATCTATCATAAAGGAAATTATTAAAGGACAGAAATGAAATAAAACTAAGAGAAACACAGAACACCAAAAATGAAGGAAGAACAATGAAATGGTAACTATCCAGGTTAATGTAATAAATTATTTCACTCTAGAATTCTTATATCTAGCAGTTGAAAGCAAACTGTCAATACAGCTTTCTATGCATGTATGAAGTATATAAGGTAAGAAAAGTATGAAATATATAAGCTACAGCAAAAGGGGTAAAGCAAGTCTTAAGATGGTAAGATTTCCACATTCCATGTGAGTTAAAAAATGCTTATAAGTAAAAGACTCTAAATATGTATATTATAACCCCTAGAGCAACCACACACACACACACACACATACACACAGAGTAATAAGATACGGAGATTTTAAACCCACATTAAGTACACTTGAAATGACATACTAGAACCTTGAAATAACCCAAAAGAAGGCAAAAAAGAGAAAGGGGGAAGGAAATAATACACAAAATGAACAAACAGCAAATAACAAAATAGAGCTAAATTTAGGCATATGAGTAATTACATTAAATGTAAATAAACTAACACACCAAAGGAAAAGATTAGATTTTTAAAAAGAACAACTCAATCATACACCACCTTCAAGGAATTCAATTATGAATTTAAGTATGAAAAAAGTAGAAATAAAAGGATGGAAAAAGATACACCATGGGAATACTAATCAACATAAAGCTGGAGTGACTATATCCAAAGTAAACGACTATAACAAAGTAAATTTCAAAATAAAGAAACTGACCAGGCTTTAAAAAGGACCATAACACAATGGTAAATGAGTCCACTCATCAAAAAGACATGACCTATGCACCTAACAACAGAATTCCTAGTGCAGAAAATAAAAACTGAGAACTACAAGCAGATGAATCTGTAACTAAAGCTGGAGATTCCAACATCTTTTCTCAGTAACGTATGTAACAAAAATGCAGCACCCCCCCCAAAAAATCAACGAGAATACAGAATTTACCACCACCATCAATCAACTAGATCCGACTGACATGCAGCACTCCACCCAACAAGAGCGAAGTATTCTTTCTTTTCTAGTACACAGAATGCTCACCAGATTACATCCTAGGTCATAAAACAAATCTTAAATTCAAAAGAAATGAAATAACACAGAATATGTTCACTGACCGTGATGAATTCAAGCTAGAAATCAGTAACACAAAAACCTCCCAAAATTTGAAAATTAAACAATGTACTTATAAATAATTCACGGTCAAAGAGAAAGTATTACCAGCAACTAGAAAATAAAAATACACCAACACCTTGTATGATCCAGTTAAGCAATGCTCAGAAGAAAATTTATAGTCTTAAATGCTTGTACTGACAAAAAAATCCTTACATCTTAAATATTTTTAGTGCTCACTTTAAGAAGCTAGAAAGTAAATAAAGCAAAGTAAGTCCAAATCAAGTAAAGGACATTCCTACAGCTAACTTCGCATATAATGCTGAAAAACTATTTTTCCCCTCTGAGTACAAACAAGTCAGTGATACTTCCACCATTTCTGCTTAAACTGTATCTTAAATCTTAACCAGTGAGGGAAAGCAAGGTGGGGTTGGGTTGGGGGAGGGAGCACAGGATTAGAAAGAAAAATAGAAAATCTGAGCTTGGAATTGGCTCAATGGTAGACTACTTGCCTAGCAAATGTGAGGCTGTGGGTTTGATCTCTAGCAGCACAGTCATATGATGGTGGTGGTGATATGGATTTATACATGAGTCTATGAGTTAAAATTTATAAAACCATACACCAAATAATCAATTTAGCTGCATGTTAATCTTAAATATTCAAAAACTTTTAAAAGTACACAGCCTAAATTACCTTAGAACTCTCTAATTCTTTACAAGTAAAAGTTCAAGCTGAGGGCACGTAAGTAAAACAGAAAAATGAAGACTGAGCTGAGAGCAGAGTTAAATTTTTAAAACTGCTTATAAAGACATGGCACATAAGGGCAAGTGTACCTTTCAGATGCAGAAACAACTGTATCTTTGCTACAGCCTGTACTGGTGTGTCCCCCAAATATGTGTTTCAAGGCAAGGTCCCTGGCTCGCTGATACTGCAACATGGTGGGACTCATTAAGTGGCACCTACTAAGAACTCTTAGGGCACTAGAAATACGCGGGTGAAGGGAACTCTGCCACCTTTATCTCCTCCTCTTTCTTGTTCCCGACCATGAACAGGTTACTCTGCCAGGCATTCCCACCCTGATGTGCCACCACAGGCCGTGAAAGAACCAGGGCAACTAACTGGTCAGCAGTGAAACCTCCAAAACTGTGAGCAATTGCAAACCTTTCTTCTTTTTACACTGACTGTCCCAGGTATTTTATTACAGTAACTGACAATACAATACCTCAATCTTAGAGATCATAAATACCTACTATAAACAAATATTTGATATCAACATGTGAAAAGACAAAACAAACACAACATATACAAATATAAATTTGATTGAAAATTTCACATACTAGATTTTCATTGGGTCCTTAAACAGAAATGGCTATATTGTATATTACCATAATATTGCCTTCTTTTTTGAATATTAATGTATCCGTATTTTTCTCAACAGATTCCTCATGACATCAAAAAAAATGTACTTTGAAGAATTCTATGCTCAAGTACTAAAACTAGTAGTTGCCCTACTCTAAGGCATGAAGTATTTTCCTGAGTAATAAACTCACACAAAATCAGGGCACTCATGATGGTAATTCTTAGATTTATGTTTAAAAAATATACACAACCAGGTAACTAAATAAAAGATCCATCACACTACCACACTTTCCCTAATGCTTAATATAGTAAGTAAAGTTTAATGTGGAACACTAAGTTCTTTTCAAAATGACAACAATGCTTGTATAATCTTAAATCGGAGTACAAAAGCCATAAGAAAGAAATCTGGTCTTTTCTACTTATGCTCACTATTCTGTTAAAATGTAAAATTTGGCATGATTAAATGATGATAAGTATTTACTCAGTAATTAATAAATGAATTATTGATTGCTTAAAATATTCCACATCCTAACAGTCATATCAAAGAGAGATCAAAATGATACAGATCCTCAGGGACTTAGCCAAGGAGAAAACACAAACCTGTGGGATGATTAGATACCAGGCTATAAATAATAAAAGTGCTACGTAGTGATAATTAAGACATAACACCTAAATAGATTCCAAACAGTCTTTAAAAAATCTCTCATATATGTCTCCTGCCACTGAAGAGAAATCCATCTTATATATGGAGGCACTGTGACGTGCTGGAGTCCAGAGACTTTTCTAAGCTCTGCCATTAAACACTATTGGGTGAGTCTGAACTGCTCTACAGTACCTAGGCAGTAGGCATAGCACCTGACACAAAAAGGACATTTGTTCATTCGCCTCTGATTTGGATTTGCCTCACCAAGAAAGGAGGGGCAACTAGGGACTCCTAGCAGGGGCTCAATCAGGATGTTTACACCTTGAGACACCTACCTCACTGCTTAAGTTCAACACCTTGTCACAACCATGTGGGGAAAAAAAGATGCTAACACCCAAAAGGAAAAGCTGGCTGCTCTCCTTGCTTCCTCTAGAGTACCCAAGGGCCTCCTGTCCTGGGCACAGCTGCACTGGCACCTCAGAGTCCCACAGACCCCCATCCATTGTCTGGCTCAGCAGCTCCACTCTGGCTTGCTCTGTTCCAGTAAGCTCATCTGAAAACCAGGATTTGAACCAGATCTCTTATAACATCATGGAGTCTACAATACAAAGAATTGGATATACTAACCCCAGAACACAAATCTTACACACTTGTCAGCTCTAAGTAAAAACAGCCTATTAAATTTATTATTGAAATATCAAACTGTTTTAGAGATACAAAATCAAATACTGAATTCCTTATAAGAAAAGTTCCATACGTCATACATCAAAGTGACTAGGTCTCATAGTGAAACATAATGGACACAGACTCGTCATGTTCTTCACTGGACTTTCTACCCCAAACAAGACCCTTGCAAACCAAGTCATGTCACCACCGCATCTCTGTACCCTCAAGACAGCAGAGTTCCTAACACGTCTGAAAAGGGCAGAGGAAGAGCAAATGCACCTGTCCTTATACCTTAAATCTACAAGTGGAGAAAATAACCTTAGCAATTATGAATGGCACTGAGGGTGGACCCCTTAGTTTTCACAGTCATCTTCTGAAGTAACTTATTATCCTGTTTTAATGATTTGAAAACTGAGGCTCAGGAGCTTAAATAACTTGTCCACAGAAACAAAATCCTTCTGAATAAAGTAAAAACCACAAACCACTGGCTGGCAACCTCTACTCATCTTTTTAGTAGGTATGGCCTTATAATAAAGATGTACACCACCAGATTATTGCAGCTTCTTATTGTTTAATCTCAGTATAAATTTAAAAATTATTTTCTATATTATAGTCCCTAAATTTGTTTAGGATTAAATCAATTTCCCCAACAATAGGTTTCTGCATCTACAACTGCTGAGGAATAGGCTCTCGGTATTTCCATTAAAGTCACTCAAGGAGTCAATGATAGATGAATGATGCCTCCCTGGAGCCTCTTTATTTGCTTAAAATGCCAGGGACAGACAGCAATTATGTTCTTTAGAAAACTAGATAACGACTTCAACTCTTTTTTTCTTTAATATAAAGACATCCGTACCTGCAAGGAGGTGAACAGTAACAGTGGCTGTCTTGGTTACTTTTCTCTCACTGCCGAGACAAAATACCCAACACCCAAGATGAAGGAAGGAAAGCTTTATTTAAGCTTACAGTTTGTGGAGGTTTCAGTCCATACTTGGCTGGTTCTGAGACAGAGTGGCACATGGCAGAGGGCAAGTGTTCATGGCAGCAGAGCCCAGCAAAAACAACCGGACCAAAAGGGAGGAATGGCTGCAAATAGCCTCTTCTCTTCCCTTACATTGTAAACAGCCTACCCCCACCCAGCGGGCGTGTAGCTCTCACACAATCTGGATGCCTTCCTTTCCCACAGGCTCAGGATGTGTACAAAGTAAGCACCCTGGCTTCCTGCTGAATCACTCAGCCAGACCTCTGGACTCCCCAAGTTGACACAATGTATCAACCATAACATTCCACCCCTTGTCAATTTGGCAATCACACATATTTCCTTAAACCAGTTTCCAGATACAAAGACATGCTTATATTAGAACCATAACATTTTGCCCCCATACAAATGAAAATTTACCATTCCAAAAGGCACCAACAGGGGAATATAGAGCATTGGGACCAAAGCAAGTCCAAAATCCAGCAGGGCTAACATTGTGTCCTGTAATTCCACATCCAGCATCTGAAGCAACTTGTGGCACGTTGTGAGCTCCAGAGGGCTTGCATGAGTCCACCCCTATGCCACTTCTGGTGGTGACAGCTCCCATGGCTTCTCTCTTAGGCTTGCTTTGCTCCCTCTTTGCAGCTTTCCTTAAATGATCCACAGTCCTGTCTTTTCTAAACTTCTGATGTCTCCAGGGCACCTTTTGCTTCACACTCACAGCCTCACACACTGCCCTCTCAGGGGCACACTGCCTGGCCTGGCCTCCCAGGCCTTCTAAAATCTTTGTTGGAGCCTCTTTAACCTCAGAACTCTTGCATTTTCCTTGCACCTAAAGCCAGGGCCATGTGGATGATGCCAAGGTCTGCTGCCACCTGGAGCAGTAGCCAAACTTTTCTCTCTCTTGGCCATAGGGATCCAGTGCCTAGATTGCTGGGCACACTGAATGCAATTCTGAGGAGCAAATTCTCTATGCCACCTCCATTCTGGAACATGGCACTCTTTAGCTTCCTTCTCAAGGCAAGCAGTCTCACCTTTACAGTTTTGAGGCTCTGAAGGGTGGAGACTTGGTACTTGTGATGCCCTCAGGCTATCTTTTCCATTCTCTTGTTCCTTCATACCAATATATCACCTCAGCCTTATCTTTGCAGTCCACAGTTTTTACCAGAGCTTCCTTTCTGGCCAAACTCACAACATTTTACATGATCCTGCTGGGCTCTTTGCTCTTGAGTCTCAACACAGATCTGGCTAAAAGCCCCCAAAAATAGCCATGCCACTTCCCCAACATTCGACTGCCTTGAAATTTCTTTTGCCAGATTAATCAGTTCACTGCCGCCCTTAATCTTAGTTTTAGGGAAAGTCTCTGGACACGGGCAAAATGCACACAAACTTTCTGCCAAGCCATAACATACATCATCATCTGAAGTCCAACAACCAATGAAGTTCTTCTTCCCAACAGAAACCTCCCGAACCTGGTCTTTACTGGCAGGATTTCTATCAGCCTTCTGGTCTTCCAAGCTCTGACCAGACATCTCCAAACTTTTCCAAACTCTTCCCATAAGCAATTTCAAGGCTCTTGAACCATATGGTCAAGTATAGTAACAGCAATGACCCCACTCCACTGGTACTAAATTTTGTCCTGGTTACTTTTCTCTTGTTGCTGAGACAAAATACCCAACGCCGAAGATGAAGGAAAGAAAAGTTTATTTAGCTTACAGTGTGGGAGGTTTCAGTCCATACTTGGCTGGTTCTGAGGCAGAGGCGCACATGGTAGAAGGCAAACTTCATGGCAGCAGAGCATAGCAAAAACAACCAGAGCAAAAGGGAGGAATGGTTGCAAACAGCCTCTTCTCTTCCCTTACGTTGTAAACAGCCTACCCCCACCCAGGGGTTGTGTAGCTCTCACACAATCTCCACACCTTCCTCTTCCACAGTCTCAGGATGTGTACAAAGCAAGCAACCTGGCTTCCTGCTGAATCATTCAGCCAGACCTCTATACTCTCCAAGTTGACAAAATGTATCAACCATAACAGTGGGCAAAACAGCAAGATCAAAACTTCTTAAAAACAGTTCAGGAGTATGGGGAGAGGAAGAAAGAAAGCAGTATTAAATCTCTTCAAGAGCATAAACAAGTACTTGGTAAAAACAAATTTATACTGTGAAATATGGGAAACCGCCTTCGTTAGGTAAGTTTACAATATATATTACACATATTAAGAATAAATGTCCCACTAAATCTATAAAAATAAAGCTCAAGCTAAAGTATTTTTAAAAATGGGAAAAAGGCATCAAGGTAAGAAAAAGTAAAATTCACTTAAATCCTCTTCCCTCTTGTCAATCACTAATTTTATCAGAATTCTAAAAATTGTTCTTTATTATGAATACAGTACAATACCAATCATCTATATCTCACTATTCAAAACCAGCATCTTTTATCTCATTTTAAAAATGTGTCCTTTTTAAGAAACAAGAGAAGTATCACCCTTTTTGCATTTTCTTTTATCTTTAAATATCCTAGAGCTCATGATTTTAAATCTCCTGCCAACTATTTTTATTTTCATCTGTAAACAAAAATATTAAGGACTATAATTTGTAATGTTTTATGGCATTTGGTTACACAAGAATGGCATAATTTGATCATTTACAAGGTTTCTGATTTTTAACATTATAAATACCATTATAATGGATAAATGACACATATACACATTTGTGTAATCTCTTTATTTGCCTGGAAAAAATTCCTGAAAATTGAATTTTTGGGCAAAGAATCTGAACATTTTAAGGATTCTGAATTTTGCCAAATTGCCACCTAAAATGTTGTATCAATTCTGTCTACTTTTTTAGCTTTTTCTATAATCTTATTTCTTAAGCTTTAAAGAAAAGCTTTTAGGAAGTAATAGCTCTTATAAATATTTCCCTGTGTTTGGGCAATTTTTTCCCTTGTTGCTTTTTGTTATGGCTTGTATCCAGATGTTCCCTCAAAGCCACATGCTCTTATAGACAAGTTGTTTAAGAGCTGGCTGGATCTAGGGTATGCAGTACTAAATTAGTCTGACTGCTTTCTCAGAGCTCTGGGTATGGGTCATGGGAAGGCCCAGGTGGTGGCCTGTAGCCTAGATGGGATAAAAGGGAAGGCAGGCTTGCTTCACTGCCTTCTTTCCTGCCCTGCCATGAACTTTCTCTTCTGCTGTGCCCTCTGCCACACCACCCTGCCTTAGAGCCAGCCAACTGCGGACTGAACCTCTACAGACTGTGAGGTAAAATACACCTTCCCTCTTTCAACTGTGGGTATCAGGTACTTTGTCCCAGCAAACTAAGACACTTTTGTTTACTAAATTTACGGATGTTAATTTAACTTAAATACTTTTAATAATTAAAAGAGTATGTATTACATTTTTTAAAATTGAAAATTATCCTATGCATGTATTTGCAATAAAAGATGTTTGAAATGAGATAACTAATGTCAATTGAGTTTTAGAATCTTGAGTTATTTTCCTCCTTTTAAAATTTTTCTCTTTTTGATCTCTATATTGCTTAAAAATTAAAATATAAGGGGGTACTATTTTTTAAAAATAAATCCATGCTATAAAAAGGTATGAGACGCTAAAAAATATATACAGTTCTTTTTAAAAAGAAAAATTAAAACAAACTTCTTTATTTTCAGTTCCAGTTATGATGGGATAACTGACACTGGGCTAAAACACCTACTATGAGCCACCAAACTGGGCAGTTTAGCTGATCCCAAGTTTGTGATGCTTCAACTTCCAATTTTTTGACTTTAGAATAGTGTTAAATGATACAGTTTAGCATTCACTAGAATCCACATTTTGAGTTTTGATTTTTTTCTTAGCTAATATGCAATGCAGTGCAACACGATAACAACAGTGAACAACCAACGCTCCACACTGGGCTGTGTCGCAAACTATGATGTTCAGAAAGTTGAACACCTTAAATTCACTGAATTCATGAGTATCTGACTTAGGGTTGTGATGTAAATTAATTGAAAGTCAAGGAACGCCTGTGTAATATATGAAATACTATTTTTAGATGCTGGAAAACAGGTAGTTTCCCTCAGGTCAGGTGTTACCCTTAGGTCACAAGGAGGAAAGCTCTGCTCCCTCCAAAAAACCACAAAAAGCTCAATGAGTTGAGCAAGTAAGAGCTTGATGTCTGAAGATACAGTACTGAGGCCACTGAAATCTGAGGATCTGAAACACTAGTAGAAGGTTGCTGTGAAGAGAAAAAGTTTCAGAAGTGCATAGCAAAATCTCTTGACTTTCAACATGATGCTGCCTGTGTACAAAGAAATACTGTACAAAGCCACAAAAAGAATAGTATCTGGGGAAAGAACAACTGGAATGCAAGCTAAATAACTACCTGAGTTTGCAAAAGTCTGGACACTCCTAGCACTGAAGAGTAGAGGCCTCATTGAATACCTCATATATTCAATGGAGACCCCAAGTAAAGGCAAGCCTCTGTATCAGGCCTAAATAAGCTAGTCCTACAATTACTAAGACTACCAAAACCCAAATATAAAAAGAGAAATATTTCAAGCCATCAGAGAGGGAAAGGAAATGTATTAATTACATCAAATGAACAATGATAAAATGAAGTAACTTTAAAGCATCAAAAGAAATAAAAAGCTGTTAAGATTCTATACTCAGTATAAATATGTCAAAATGAAGGCAAAGACTCTTGACTTCTGGTTACAAGGCGGTAACAAGGCTCAGAATAGTTCTCCTGCTATCCACAGGTACTCAAGACATTAGATAATAGGCATATGGAAACATGATCCTTGAAAAAAGAAAACGTGAAGTGAGCCTTGTGACTGTCCCAGCTTTCCACCTTTCTACTAGGAGAGAAGGAACCAAACAGTCGTGTCACTGTGCTGAGGTGCCGAACTTAGAGCTGATGGAACTTGAGGCAGCTAGAAAGCTGGGCAGAGTGCCACAAAGGAAGAAGGTCAACAGAGAAAGTTGCTCCCAAAATTTACAAAGGAGGTCTTCTTGAGTTTCTAGCTAAATACCAGTTTGCATGTATGTGGTATGCAACTCAGCAAGGTTAGACAAAGAAAAATGCCCAAGAAAGTAACAAATACTGGGTAGATCACAAACAGCTCTGAGTTCAGACTGAGCCAGGATCAGACTCCATCAGCTGGGATAAATAAACCATCGTGAATACATGGGGGCAATCAAGGGAGACACAAGAGAGGGCACATCTCAACAGTGGGTTCAAGCTGGCCCTAAACTAAAAGTTACTCTAGAATCACCCAATATAATCCCTCTCCCACAAAAAAAACCTGAAACAAACTTTGAAAGATCAAGTTGATTCATAAATAAACTGCTTACCAGGAAAAACACAACAATCAAGAAGGGACACCATGACTTAAAGAAAAAAGAAAGACATCAACATAAAAAAATTCATTTTAAATACTGAGTGTGGTGATGCACATCTATAATCCTAGCACTTGGGAAGCTGAGGCAAGTAGTGTCTCTGTGAGTTCAAGGTTCCCTGGACTACAAAATGAATTCAAGGCCAGCCTGAACTGCACAGTGAAATCCTGTCTCAAAAAGACCAAAAAAAAAAAAAAAAAAAAAAAAAAAAAAAAAAAAAAAAAAAAAAAAAAAAAAAAAAAAAAAAAACCAAATAAATAAAAAATTAAAAAAAGAAAAATTTTAAGTTATTAGGCAAACAAAATGCAGAAAATGATAATCTATAATCAAGACCCAGAAATGGCAGCTATGAAGAGAATTTGAAAACAAAGATCTTAAAACAGCTATTAGAAAAAATTGAAGACTTAAACATGAAAAAGATGAAAAACAAAAGAGAAAGTTCAATAGAGTACAAACTATACGTATGAGAAAGGAACCACACAGAAATCTTAGAACTGAAAGAGATTATATAGTATTAAAAATTAACCAGATAGGCATAACAGCAAATTAGACAAAGGAGAAGTCAGAAAACAACAGAAAGCTTAAATACATGAGCACAGGGCAACACTAATTTTTCAAACTGAACAAGAAAAACAACTGGAAGAAAATGGACAGAGCCTTCGAAATCTGTGACTTAACATTAAATGGCTATATGGCTGTGCGACTAGGGTCTGAAAAGAGATACTTGGGAAGTAGAAAGTTTGAAGGTAAAATTTTACAAATTTGATGAAAATAATATACCTAAGAAAAGTACCTCACAATGCTCAAGAAACTAAAGATCAAAATAAACAGATATACTGTTTTCATGGACTGAAAAACTATTGCTAAGATGTCAATTATCTCCAACTCAGAGGTTCAATGCAACTCTAATCAAAATTTAAGCTGGATTTCTTTTGTAGATGTTGGTAAGCTGATTCTGAAATTCCTATGTAAATAAATACATAGTATCTAAAAAGTGTAAACAATCTTTAAAAGAACAAATTAGAAGCCTTATGTTACCTTTCAAGACTCTAAAGTTGTGGCAATCAAGACTGGGTGACAGCGTAAACACAGAAACTGGGTTAAAACAGCAGTCTAGAAAACAGACCTTAATCAGTCAAGTGATCTTTGACCAAGGCACCAATTAATGGGGAAAAGAAAGTCTTGTGAATGAATTATTCTGTGAAAACTGGTTATGTATCAAAAACATTTACCTCAACCAATACTTCCCAAAATTAATCCAAGATAGTTCATAGGTCTAAAAATAGAGATACCACAGAAAACACCTGGAAGGAAACACAGAATATTTTCACAACTATGTGGTTCTTACACAGGATCCAGAAAACACTAAAAAAAAATTTGATAAAATGCTCCCTCACACTCAGAACTTTTGCTCACTGAGAGTCACTGCCAAGACAATGTGCACACAAGGCAGAAACTGGTGAAAAGATCTTTTAATATATATATTCTGTATGATAGAACTTGGGTCATATATATGTGCATTATGCTACATACACAGGTACTTATAACCTGAAATACAGTAAAATGACAAACATCCATTAAAACTGTCAACTGGCTGTCCTGAAGAGGTATTTCACAAAAAAATATGTAAATGGCTTATAAGCACATTATAAAGCGCACAATATCAATAACCACCAGGAAAATGCAAATTCAAACCACAATGAAATACCCCAGCATGGTAAAGAGATGAACAAACTAAAGTCTGACAGATTGCTGATGGAGTATAAAATGATAAACTCATCTCAGAAACCTATTTATACACCTAGCACATGATCCAACAACTCCACTTGTAGATATTCGGCAAAGAGAAAAGAAAGCATGTGTCACAAAAAGACTTGCACAAAAATGCCCACAGCAGTTTTATTTTCTAATAGCTGCAAACTGAAAAGAACCCTTTCCAAAAAAATTACCCATATAATAGACACATATAACATGATGGATGAACCTTAAAAACATATTAATGAAAACAAGCCAGGTACAACCGAGGCCCTGCCACATAACCCCATTTATTTGAAAATTTAGAACAAAGTTAATTTTATAGCAATAGAAATAAGAACAGTGGAAAAAAAAAAAAAAAGAAAGAAGAACAGTGGTCCCAGGTATGGAAAGGAGGAAACAACAGGACTGAAGGGGAGAGGGCACAAGGGAGTTTTGGGGGTGATGGAATTGATGAATTACATGGACATAAACTGTCAAGAGTAGGGAACTGTATACTTAACGCTGTGCAACTCACTACATATAAATCGCAGTGAAACCCTAACTTCTTACTTTCTGTACACCCTCAAGAATAATACTCTCTAAGCTTGTGCATTACATGTATCAGAATCACCCGGACTCTATTCCTAACTTACTGAACTAAAATTCTGGGATTAGGTGGGGTCTGGAATTTTTACACAATGTTTTGAACAAAAGATCCATGTAATTCTCATGCTCAGGAAAGTTAGAGAATCACTGTTATAAAAGTACACAGGCAAACAAAAAGATATAAGAGATTTAATCATATATAAATTAAGTAGTGCTGTTATCTATGATGAACTATATATAAATTTGTTACTTAAGTGCTAAGTTGCTATTTCAGTTATGTTACTATCTCGGTTCAGGTTCAATTTTGTACTTACATGCTTCAAGTATTCCCAAAGCCAAATTTTGGTCCTGAATCTAACTTCTCTAATTTCTTACTATCTCCTTCAAACTGCTACCGATTGGGTTTTTATGTCTCCCAAAGGCCCATGTGTTAAGTGCTTGGTCCCCATGCTGGCACTACTGGAAGCAGTGGAAGCTTTAAGAGGTCAGTACTTGGAGGAGGTCCTTATGTCACTGACAGAGTGCCCTGTAGGGGAACCACAGAACCCTGGTCTCTTCCTCTCTCATCTCCCCGTCATAAGGTGAGTGGTTTTGCTCTGCATCACCACAGGCCCACACCATGGGTCTATCCAACAGTTTGGAATGGAACCTCCAAAACCTTGTGCTAAAGACATTCTTCTCTTTGCAAGCTTGCTTCATCACACTGACGAAAGCTGACTCACAGCCTTCAATCGTCTATGCCCAACAACACCAACTCAAACTATGCATTTTTAGATATGGAATTCTTTTCATTGTCCCTTTACTTTTTCGCTTAATGCTCTAATTTTCTTGGTACTGTTTTCCCTGCCTCTTACCAGAGTCATTCCTACATTTCACTGCACAGCCTTGTCTTTCTCTCTTTAAAACCGAACCAAAACCTCATCTTTTCCATTAAGTACTCAACCACCTAACTTGAGATTCTTTCCACATTCCCCTCGGCACTTGAAGATCATTCTCCTAACAGATGTATTTATTTTACCAGAACTGGACATATCTTAATGACTCACCAGCTCCGACCCGTAGCATAGAGAACGCCTTTGGGAGAAAACTAAAAGTTGCAACCTTCTTCAAGGTTCTTCCTTTCAAGCTATTTTTGTTTTTCCCTCTGTGAGCAGCCAGGGACTTAAGCTCTAAGGAGCTAAAGGGTAGGAGGGAAAGAGCAAAACGCTGGTGGCTTAAGGATACTCTGAACTAGATTTTTAAGAAGGTGAAAGAAACCTTCAAACTTTAGTCTCTGTTCAGACTACTCACCAGCCCAAGAAAGCCAGTGGGGATTCCAAGAAGAAATTACAGGTGAAGAATAAGGAAGGACATTCCTCAGAGAAGAATGACACACCATTACAAAGACCCTACAATATTCCTATCTTTTTGGTAGCAAGTATTTTTACATATGAGAAGTCTGATCTTTCATACCTCCTTATATTTTCTGCAAGCCTAGGTGGTAGAATTTTGGTGGCAATAGCTAACAAGAAAATATTTTAAAATACACTGTTGAACTAAGTGCCAGTAGTCTTTTCTTCTGAATGCATTATTATTCAGAAATTGTCATTATTCACCCAATTTCATGATTTTCAAGTAGGAACTATATGCCTTCTGAATCATATCTAAAATCCCAAATAGTCTCTTCATCTCAACCTCCTATGTTCAACTGATACTTGGTCATGTCACCATTTACATAAAAGGCATAATCAATCATCTAAATGGAAACTGAATTCAGTATTCACTTTCTTCCATATCTGCACTTCTTGTCCTTCTGTGAAGCTAGGGGCCCTGGCCTTTGCCACTTCCACTACCTCCAACACAAACTAAGTCTGGATACTTACACTCATAAATTTCTCAGAAATCAAAGGTCTTGTTTCCATTTTCACTACAAATTCCTTAATTTAGACAGTCGTATAATCCCTTCCCAAACTAGGGCAGAGCCTCAAGTGGCATCCCTGAGAACTAGCCCAGAGAAAACTGCCTCATTCACTCACCTTGTCATATGTATTATGTGCCCAATAATGATTTGGTGAGCTAATGGCTCCAAGTTCTTTTTCTCCACACTATTCTCTTTATTACTGCTATGGTCAATATTCTAAAATATAAAACTGCATGTGTCATTTCCCCATGTATGGATCTAATACAACTCCAACTCCTAGTACGTGGTGGGCAGTACTCTCCACAATCTGTGCCCATTCTGCCTTGGTCCCAGTCTGATTTTCTTTTACATGCCTTTAGAAAGATCACACTTCACCCTTCTCACACACGCTATGCCCTTTCATTTTTAATAATCCAAAACAAATAGTAACTCAGCCCAGCTTATTTTAAGAGCACCTTTATACTATTTAAAGCCATTAGCTAAACCTGTAAAGCAGTAATGAGTGAAGAAACAATCCAACAACACAGCCAACTCTCAATTAGCCTGTTTTCACGGCCTTATTAACACGGTCAGTGTAGACTGAATGGAAAAGTGAGTGAAATGCTTCAGCTGCTCATTGAGTTTCTTCCTTACTGTAAATCAATGCTACAATTCTTCAGTGCCAGAATTATTACCTCTGACAGGCACAAAGTGAACTATAATTCAATTTTCTTCACATCTCTCTTCCTCTTTCATCTTTAATACCTCTCTTCCCCACTTGTTTTTCCTCTTTGGCTTTCTTTTCTCTGCAAGCCACCTACATTTTCACAGCATCTTCACTATCCACTCTTCATGAGAACATTGGTATTCTTATATCACTCTCATTTAACTGACATTTAAAATTTCTCAACCATTTTTATATATCCTTACTCAAGTGAGGTCCTTACTCATTTTCTGGTTTCAAAAATCAGCAAATAGAGGAGTCAGAAGATGGCGACTAGGTGAGCAGCAAGGGAGCGAACCTCCTTAATAAACATCACCAGCTCGAGACAGACTTGGCGAGCGTGAATGCTGGGACCTCGGCTGGGAAGTTTAAACTGGGCGTATTTCTCTGAGATGCCGGGGGAGATGTGGTAGGGCGGACCAGGCTGCCGGGGCGAGACGTGGGAAAGCCCCAGACGCTGGGAGCCAGGGACGATCCGCGCGGGGAAGAAGCTTGGCTCGGTCCAAGCGCCGTGGGAGCGCAGCCGGCTCGGTCCCTCCCACCTCCCGAGCCGGTGCAGCCCCCCGGCGACTCCCGACAGAGATCGGCTTGCTAGCGGCGGAGACGCCCGGCAATCCCACGTTTTGCGCGTGTCGGGCGGGCCGCGCGGAGGGCCCCAAGCGCCGGGAGCGGAGAGAAAGATTTACCGGGTCCTGACGCCCTGAGAGCACGGACGGCTCGATCCCTCCCGCCTCCCGAGCCGGCATAGCCCCCCGGCGACTCCCGACAGAGATCGGCTTGTTAGCGGCGGAGACGCCCGGCAATCCCACGTTTCGCGCGTGTCGGGCGGGCCGCGCGGAGGGCTCCAAACGCCGGGAGCGGAGAGAAAGATTTGCTGGGTCCTAGCACCCCGAGAATACAGACAGCTCGATCCCTCCCGCCTCCCGACCCAGCGCAGCTCTCCGGCGACTCCCGACAGAGATCAGCTCTCTGGCGGCGGCAACGCCCAGCGGTCTCACGTTTCGTGCGCATCGGGCGGGCCGCGCAGAAAGCCCGAAAGGATAGACTGGCACCTTGGAACCTTCATGCCTGCAGGGACTCCAATAACTGGTGAGATATCGGCGCTCGCGCCCAGATCACCGAGTGGGGGAGGAGATCCATCCCTATACCTGCAGGGAACCCTGGGAGGGTGGGGGAGCAGTCTTACACACCTCACCCAGGTCACTAGGTAGGGAGTATCTAACCAATATCTGTA
>PVLD010016242.1:0-45651 GCA_004027595.1 Dinomys branickii | reverse complement strand
AATCTATCAGGACCTGGTTTGGTTTTTTTGTTCTCTACATATATGATCGCTAAGATAATTACACTACTAATTTCTGTTAGTTCAATGAAAGGAACAGTTTGTGTTTATACTGTTTGATCAATCTCACATGCCCACATCTGGTTATCTGAGCAACTACTTCAAAGATAACAACGTGCTATGTAATAAACATTGTTAATTTCCCATCATCTTGTTTTGAAATTCTGTATCATTTTTATTGTTTTCTTAATTCTCTTTGAAATAAAGAATACATAAATAAATTACATTTAAAGAAAGAAACCAACTTCCAACCCGGATTGAAGTACCCTGAAAAACTGTCTTTCAAAATTGTTGGAAAAATAACATACTTCCATGACAAAGAACAACTGAAGTAAACCATAACCACCAAACCAACACTACAAAGGGTACTGAAAGGTATTCCAGAAAGAGATAAATATGATCACAATTCCTGTTGGTTTATTGGAAGGATCTGTGAAGATGTAATTGTTTGATCAACCTTGCATGCCTGTATCTAGTTATATGTGCAACCATTTTGAAATAACATTGCGTAGTATAACAACTATTGTTAATATCCTATCAACATGTTTTGAAATTCTGTACCCTTTTTACTGCTCTCTATGTGGTTTCGTTTATGTATTTGCTGTTGTTATGTTGTTTTTTCAAAATAAAAACAAAATTTATATGTATATATAAGGATAACTGGAATAGGTGTATTGCTGATGTCTGTGGTTTGTTGAGAGTAACTGTCAATGCTTAAAATTTTCTTTTCGTCTTCACCATTTTGCTGTGCTTGATTTTGGTAATTAAAATGATGGATCTGAAAGCAATATGCAGTATAAGAACCATTGTTGAACTCCTACCATTTTGTATGGTGTAGCTCTACATCATTTCCAATGTTTTTAAATTATTTTTATTGTTTTTTTACTTGTTATAGCCTTTGATTGTTTGATCAATTTTACATTCTTTATGTCTAATGGACTGAGCAACTTTGTTGAAGATAATATGTAATATAGTAACCACTGTAAATTTCTATCATTTTATCTTGAGGTCATGTATCATTTTTCTTGCTTTTGTGTTGATCTGATTTTGTCTTCATTGTTGTTTTGTCAGTTTTTTAAAAATTTAAAATAAAAAAATTGACCTTAATTCCAAGAATAACAACAGAAAAAAAAATGTTAGGGAAAGCTATTAAACAGAGAAGAAAAGTGAAGAACCAATAGCAGGAAAATAAGATGGCAAACATAAACCAGTACATATCAGTTATAACCATCAATGTAAATGGCCACAATTCGTCAATCAAAAGAAGCAGACTGACAGAATGGATGAAAAAACAAAATTGAACAATATGCTTTATACAAGTAACACATTTAACTCAACAAGAAATCCATTGACTAAAAGTCAAAGGATGGAAAACAATACTCCATGTTAGAGAAGCCCGGAAAAAAGTGGGAGTAGATATTCTGTTTGTAGCCAATGTGAACTTCAAACCAAGAATGATCAAAAGAGATAAGGAAGGTCGCTATGCACTTATTAGGGGAAAAATGCAAGAGGAAGAGATAATAATCATAATGTGTATGCACCATATACGGGAGAACCCAACTATATAAGAGAAATATTAATAGACACGAAAAATCAAATAAACAATAATACTATTGTAATGGGATGAACTTAATACCGTATTTTCACAAAGAGATAGATGATCTAGGCAAAAAATAAGCAAAGAAATAACAGAACTAAAGCAAGTATGTGAACAAATGCACTCAGTAGATGTTTACAGTGTTTCACACAACAACATCAGCACACACTTTCTTCTCAGCTGCATGTGGGACATCCTCTACAGTAGACCATGCACTGGCCCATAGAACATGTTTAAGTAAATGAAAAGGAATTGAAATTACCCTATGCATATTATCTGGCCATAGTCAATGAAATTAATTACAGAAGAAACCACAAATATCCACAAACACATAGAAATTAAGTAACACCATCCAGAGCAAGCAATGGGTCACAGATGAAATTAAAGGAGAAATTAAACAATATCTATAATCAAACAAAAATGCAAATACTGCATGTCAGAATCTGTGGGATGCAATGAAAGCAGCCTTAAGAGGGAAATTTATAGTGGTGAAATCTCACATCAGGAGACAGAATGAGTCCAAATACACAACCTAATGCTGTACGTCAAGCTGCTAGAAAAAGAGGAGCAAGACAAGCCCAAATCCCACACAAGGGAGGAAATTATAAAGATAAAAGAAGAAATTAATGCAATTGAAACTAAGGAAACAACACAAAGAATTATTATTAGTTCACTCAAAAGAACTAATATTGTACAGACAAGATACCCTGCCTATGTCTGTATAGTTCAATAGCTGATACCCCTCAAATTGCTGTCTTCCTAGTAGCTGTTTAATCTCACTAGTCTCACCAGTCCATTTTGTGTGTCCTAGTCAGGGTCCTACTGTGTGCCTGGCATTCTTTCAGGTCTCAGGGCCACTCCTCTCACCAGCTGCACCATTCTGGGTCAAGGGAGGAAAGGAGGAGATGAACTCAAACTCCTTTCACTAACCGAGGCTACTCAGGTCCATGGAGGAAAAGAGGGAGGAGAAGGCACACTCCTCTTACCAGGCACTCCATCCAGGGGTGAATAAGATTTTATATTTTCATTAAAACCATTGTCTTCCCATTGATTTGGTTTCCTGTTTTAATAACATTTTGTATATAGATGGTAAACTTGTGCCAAGTGTGAATAAAACCTCATGAGCAGGCTGAATGCTGAAGGATTTGTCTATGGCCATAGTACCCTGAACACACTTGATTTTACCTGAAAGCTGAAGTATTTCTGATGAGTTATTTTAAGAGACTGGTCGATCAGCTCCATCGCAGCTGTACTCTTAAGGGAATGCCTGAGCCACTGGAATCACATTCATTGAGGAATGAGCCATGGGGACAGCATGCAGGCACCCTAGCTCATCAACGTGCTAAGATCATAGAATCTTTGGTAGCTGGAGAAGCAATCAAAAAATGCAGAGTAATAGTCTGCGATGTGCATGGTTTGGGGGACTATTATAAACTTTTCTTGGCATTGTGCTGAAGTACAGATAACTGGTAGTAGTGAGAGTGTCACGTATGCAGACTGGTATCCAGGTGGTTTGTACCTTTTACACAAGTCAAGGAGAAATAAATGACAGACAACTTTCTACCAATACTATCTCCACTGAAGGCGTCCAACACTGAGAAAATCTGAATCCTAAGGAACGTGGAGATTTGCAGGTTGGAAACCCATCCTGATCTGCATCCTTATTCTGTAGCAAGGTTGTAATTTTTTTCTAAACTCTAGGGAGACAATCAGCAGCAACTGTTTGACGGGAGGTTTTCTAAAAACGGAATCATGACAAGAAGAGCTGGGAAAACTGAACCACAGCTCATTGATATTCAAGAAGGAGCTAGCAGTTTCTTGGCTGTCCATTCCAATGTGAGTCCACAGACACCTCTCCTTCCATAAGAATACAGCAAAAATACATCTGTCCGAAGGAGGAATCCTGACCCTAAGACAGGTCTTCTGCTCTCGCTGGTGAGAGTGGAAAAAGAGAGATAAGGCATTTGAAATACAAAGAGAGAGAGTAAAGCTATGCAATTTAATCATCTCTGGTAAGTTATTAATCTTTCAGTACGTAGGAAGACAGGGCATTAATGAAATATAATAATATCAAAAAGATAAGAATAAGCAGTGTGCTAGATCCATTTGAAGGTCTATCGGCAATAACACTGTCATTGATATATATCTAATAAAGACCATGGCAAGTCTTCATTGATCAATCACTTCCAGTACAGTTTTTCCATAATAGCACAATGCCTCACCAGATGACTGTCACTTTTTCTCTAGAGGTGCAGGTAGGAAGAACTGTCATAAGATAATTTGGAGATTTTTTTCTCTGCAGTAGATAACAGCAATAGAAAGTGGGTCTCCAAGCCTAGCCATGGCCAAGGACTGTGTTTTCTCTAATGTTTAGTTTTCCTTAGGACCTCCAATAAGCCAGTTACATTTTCTGTTCCCACTGGAAGGGGAATTAGATTAAAAGATAACTAGATACTGAGAATCAAGTTAAATATTAATGCCATTTTATAGCACATTTTCTCTTTACAATTCTCTTTTTTCCGTTTTTTATTTGATGCCAGGAGCCTAAATTAAGGACAACCTATTTGGAAGTCTTACAGCTAAAGGAGTTGAAAGTATTTCAATAGAGCTTATATAGGTTAGAAAAATATACATTAAGGGAAGAACGTTAAAATAATATAATTCCACTCAATATTTTTGTTTTAAATATTTATTTAAAGATGGATTGCCTAGCAATGAATAGACTTTTGAAATGCATGATTTTTAATATCTTAGACTTTCAAAAATATGAATTTTCTGTCTAGAATGTAGGACCTGAGCCTAAAATACCTTGAGAGTTCAGTGCAATTCCATCCTTTTCTGATAGGGGGAATAAAGTATCTATTTTTGTAGCAGTGATGCCACTGTTAGGAGTCAAAAGATTTCTGCACGTTCACAAGATTTGAAATATTGCTCCCATGACAGTACCTATGATCTTGTAAGATTAATATGAAAGAATAAATAATAATTCCACTAGAGTATGGAGAAAATTTGACAGATTATGAGAACCACTGTTTAGGAGTGATGCAGTGGTTAATAAGAAAGTGAATAATTCATCTGTCAGGACGTACAAGATGTTTCCACATCCTGCCTCCTACCCTCCAGGATCAACTGAGACACGGCTTGCTTGGTTTCATCTTCTTTCAGGCTTGACTTTAAACTCCTCCCTCAGACTGCCAGTGTTTCTGAATGCTGCCTTCCAAAGAGTCCAGTTTATAAAACCCCAACTAGTGATACCCTGTAGTTGTTAATATGGTCAAGATCAAAAAGCTGAAGCAGGACTCTTCAGCTCCTCCCTAATGTTCCTGGGACATTATGACCTCTTTTCCTGGGCTAACCAAACCCTTCTCACTCATCTAGAGAGTGTGAAGATCTCTGTGGTGTACATAGCTCCTCTACCACACTTGCCTTAGGGTTTCTTGAAATAACCGTTTCTTTCAAATGTAAGAGACATTTGAAAGAGACATTTGAAAGTCCTCAATGACCAGACAGTTGCTCAATACTTCGTCCTTACTAATCTTATGTAAACACCCAGCCCGATATCTCCACAGCTCATTCATTATCCTGCCCTGCGAGCCTCAGTAACCCCAGATTGATCACTGACCAACAAATGACTCTTCTTTCTTCTTGTCAGATAATAGCCCACTATTATATTTATAATTCCAAATAGCAATAATGCACCAGCTATCCATCAGCTAAAAGCCAAATGTGAAGTTCACCCAAAAGCAAAACAAGCAGTTAGCTAGGCTATCGCTTCATTTTCAAAAGTTTTACATTAAATTCAAATGTTATTCGAGGTTCACTGCCACTCAGATTAAATTGACATTTAGATAGAAAATGTGCATTCTTTCCTAACCTTTACAAATAACATAGGATTTAGACATTTTAATCTTGCTCCTTTCTCCTTTGCTTATGCTTCTTAACCACTTTTTTTTTGGTACCTAAACAATTACTCCAGAACCTTCGATAGGATGTAATGAACTGAACCAAGCACAGCAAGGATCAGAAGCACTGAAGTATGTCAGTAGAGTGATAACGTTTTTTTCATTTTCCCTGGAATATTATTTATCCCAGTTTTTGGAAATCAATTAAAATGGGAAAAGCTGAAGTTTCTTCTGCCTTTCAGAAGGTAAGGTTTAACATTTTCTTAGATCATACAGAGTATTTTCTTACTAAACAAAAACTGAGGAGATATTTTTAATCTGGATATAGTAATGTCAAATCACTCTCCTCATTCTTTTACCAAGGATAAAATCAAAGCCTATTTCTTTTGCTTGAATGTTAACAGTGGATGTTTTGTTCTGTGTTAAATGTTCCTGCAAAGCCTCACGAAGTCACCAGTGGGGTTTTTTCAGAGGTGACTGAATCTAGAGTGTGTGATTGATTCCTGGCACGATGGTGTGATTAAGAACATGTGATTACTAAATAAATCCACTGCTTGGTTTAGTACTGCCCTTACCCCAGTATCCTGGATACATTCTAAGGGGCAGAACCAGGCTTGTGTTGTCCTTTGTTGCTTTTGCTGTCTTCTGCCTGCCGTGAACTGTTTTTCTTCCATGACCCCCTCTGCCACACCACCCCGCCTTGGAGCCAGCTGATTATGGACTGAAATCTCTACTGACTGTGAACTAAATAAACTGTTCCCTCTTTAACTTTGGGTATCATGTATTTTATCTTAGCAGTGAGAAAAGTAACTAAGACAGTTTGAGTCATAATATTTTCCATACAAAAAGGTGACACCATAAAATTAATGGTGGCCAGTGGTGACCACATATTTCTTCATGGATGAGCATGGAGTGCCAGCAGGTCAGCAAGTCAGCCCCCTTGTGAAGTTTCTTCAGGGATTATTCATGCTCGAGAAAGAGAACATTACAATTTGATGGCCCGAGAACCTATAAGGAAGGAAGCATGTAAGCCCTTTAGGAGTCAATGATGAGGTAATTGCACACGTAAAGACCAGAGACAGATGTGTAATGGCCAAATGGCATTTTTAAACGGCTTTAGAACAGAAAAGCACAGGATTTAAAGGTATAATTTATGAGCAGAGGAGCAGCTTGAAGTAAAAGTTCTCCAGAGGACAGCCTATTGACCATTTGCCTTTTTGACCACATGACTAAACAGAAGGTGGTCCATTCACATGGACACAATACTGGAATGGGAAAGTGAGGATCCAGGGAACCTGGGCTGTAAAGCTTATCTTGTTATTGGCTGAGCATACGCCCTCGAAAAAATCATGTGTTGAAAAAATTGCTGTGTCTTGTACCTGGTATTGGTTTCTGTTACTATTTTCCTTTGAAAGAACAAGGGCCTTTTTGAAGAAAAGACTGATTCTGAGAGGGTGACAGGGAATAGACAAAATAAGCTTCAAACTTTTTTTCATCTTTTTGAGAAATGTTTTCACTATGCAGTTCAGGCTGGCCTTGAACTTGCAGCAGTCCTCCTGCATCAGCCCCCCAAGTGCTGGGATTACAGTCATGTGCCATTATGCCAGTCGAAAGATTTTTAAAGAAGCCCCAGAAAAACCCAAAACAGATTGTAATTGCAGCACTCTGCAAGGCTAAGGCAAAAGGATCTCAAGTCCAAAGCTACCCTCAGCAAATGAGGAACTAAGCAAGACCTTGGTTTGAGAATAGTAAATAAATAAGGAAGTTCATGAATGTAGTTTAGTGTGAAGACCTTGGGTTCCACCTACAGTACAAAAATAAACACAGTCATCCCTCACCCTGTCATGGTTCACTTATTGCCACTTCTCTGTATCGTGGGTTTTTAAAATATATATATATCTAATACTGTATCAGGGAATTTTCCATAACACAGGCTTTTGCAGTACATAGGTATTTATAAAATATTTAGGATTTCAATTATTTTTGTCTAAAAATTTAAAACAATATAAAATATATAAAATGTGGGTTCAAACATATTAAAAGAATATTAAATTTATTGAAAAAAATCTGTACAGTATGTATTTCATCTGCAGATGTGTACTGTACTGTACACAGTGGAAATGCAGTGCGCTGCTACTGCCAGCCCAAGGCCAGCAGCAGCCCCTGGCCGCCTGGGTCCAACACGTGGGGAAGGCCCTGCTTACAGGCTAGGAGGGTGCACAACACCTCCCCTGGCCCCCATCTGCCTCCATCCTCCGCTGTTGACCTGGGAACTGAGATGCAATTCACACGGGTGTCCCCAAGTGGCGCCCCAGCTGGAAACCAAGGTTTTGGGAAGAGTCTCTCTGGGAAGGTACACAGGAGTGTAGGAAGGGTTTTAAATACGTACAAATAATAAAATAAATATAACTCTGCTACTTCATAGATTTCAAGGGCTTCTCTGGAGCATAACTCCCGTGATAGGTGAGGGATTGCTGTAAATACAACGATGGAGGTAAATCTAAAAGGGACGCAGACGCTACTGTGGTCTACGCTAAAAATAAGTACTGACATATTCATAATGACATGAATAAATAATGGTGTACATTTAAAAATGGGGGCCAATGGACAAAGCCTTCCTACAGAAGGAGTTCAAACACTATAAACAATTCTTTCCCTTGAGGAGGTGGAAGAGAGCTTCTACTCATTGCTTAGGTGTGGACTAAGTTTATTGCCTTGCTTCCAAAGTGTATAGTTGAAACAGAGGTGATGTGATTTTACTGTGAGCAAGCTCGATGAGCTCCAACCTCAGGCAGACACTCAAGGTGATTCACGGGGATAGCCCGAACCCTGGATGTGGGGAGGTCTGCATAGCCCTTTGCATCCGTGGTCCTTCTCCCAATTTCATCCGTCCACTCAGAAGAAGACAAACTGAGATAAATCTAAGTGAGGGACACTCTGCAAAATTCCTGGTCACTCTTCTCAAACTGTCCACACTGACTAGGGAAAGTCCGCAAAAAATCATAGCTCAGAAAAGCCTGAGGAGATGTCATAGGCTCTTTTGGATGAGATTTTACGACAGAATAAGGTTGTTAGGGAAAAACAACTGAAATCTGAATAGATTTAGTTAATAATATTGCATCAGTTTTGCTTATTTGTTGCACATGTACCACAGTAATGAAAAGTAGAAGAAACTAAGTCCAAAAAATTTAGAAATTATTTGTATTAGTTTCACAAATTTTCTGTGTATCGCACTACAATAAAAAATTGTCTTCATACTCCTTTCAG
This sequence comes from Dinomys branickii, assembly GCA_004027595.1. Lineage (NCBI taxonomy): Eukaryota > Metazoa > Chordata > Mammalia > Rodentia > Dinomyidae > Dinomys > Dinomys branickii. The sequence continues at coordinate 36,828 of PVLD010016242.1, read as the reverse complement.
CTTTAAGACTGTATGACACTAAGTTAGTTGGCTTTTCATACAACTGTGACCTTTACTGAGAAACATGTTATTTCAACAATGGAGTTTCTATGGATATATCAAGAATTTGCATCAAATAAGTAAATAAAACATAAGATATTTTACCTTAAAATATACTTAGATAAATATATAGTAAAATCAGGAAAGTTTTAAATGCCTCTTAAACCCATCACATTCAAAAACTATTTTAATTTTTGTATGTCAATGTATTCTGATTTTAGGAATTCATACAGTGGCAAGTGTAATTCATATCACGATCTGAATGTTAATGAACAGTGATGCACTGAAATATAAAATGATTCCAAAGTGTTTCACTTATAGACATTATCTCACTAAAAATTATGATTAATATGGATTTTTTGTCTGTTAAATTGTTTTCATAGAGGTAAAAACGATGTCTTAAAATGCAACTAAATGACATTTGTGATATTTTCCTTAATAATTATATTAGTGTTCAACAGCATGAGTCCCAAAAATGTGCAGATATTGCCTTAAAAATGCAAATTTGTGCTTCATCTTACAAAGAAGATGTTTAAAAATATAAAGTTTTAATGTTCACCTAAATATGCCACATCTGTGGCCTGGAATCACTGGTTTCTCTGAGCACATGAAAATAGTCTTGGTAGTTTCTGAACAGGCAGGCCTGCTGCCATAATTTCACAAGCTAGCTTGGGAGAGTCCATAGGATAAAGCTTGGGATATAGTAAATAATTAATGGTGTTGTAACCATAAAGATTTTGGTTAACATGAACTTGAAATCGCCTGTGCTCCTTCAGTCAGTTTAATACTCACCTCCATTCCCGCATACGGTTTTTGTCATACATTTGGTATCAGTCTTTCCAGATCATGGTCTGATCACTTTACTGCTTATGTCACTGCCAAACATGATACAGGATGGTAATAAATACATCGTTTTATTTGTGTTTACTATCCACATCTTTCTTCCTATAATTTGACTCTTCCTATTGCTTATTAACATGTCTAGATTAATGTTGTTTACTGAATTTACATATACATTTATATGCCATCAACATTTTTTCTTATTTTTAATGGAAATATTTTTCCTAAACTGTTAAAGTCCTAATTTTCCTGTAGTTTTTTGGTTTTTACTTAGAGATTTTTATTTGTTCATTTGTTTAACATATGGGAATCTGTAACTCTTCTTTTTTGAAATTGCTCTTTCATTGCAAATGTTTTTATTTTTCTACAATTTTGGTAAATATCCCATCCTGAAGCCTATTAGTTTTATCATTCTATTTTTGAAAATTAAATACATACACTGAAGGAAAGATGGGTTAGGCAAGGATTTTCCAATGGTAATTGCATAAGAAATAGTACCATGAATCAACAAATGATGTCACATCAAATTAAACCACTTCTACATAGCAAAGAAAACAACCTAAAGAGTTAAGAAACAACCTACAGAATGGGCAAAAGGTTTGCCAGCTACTCTTCAGACAGAGGATTCATATCTAGAACACATAAAGAACTCAGCAAATTAGACCCCTAAAATGAAAGCTCACATCAAAAGAATGGGCAGGTGAAATGAATAGGCACTTCTCAAAAGAAAAAGTAAAAATAGACAAATGAAAAAATATTCATGATCTTTGACCATTCAAGAAATACAAGTTAAAACCATATTCCTCCAGAAAGAATTGCTATCATCAAGAAAGCAAATAATACCAATGCTGGTAAGGCTTCAGGGAGAAAGGAACCCTTCTGCATTGCTGGTGGGAGTGTAAACTACTATAACCATTATGGAAGTTACTATAGAGCTTCCTCAAAAATCTCTCTACTCTACTCAGAGTAGAAATTCCATCTGACCCAGATATTCACCTCCCATATATCTTTCTGAAAGAGTTAAAGAGATCATTTAAGAATGATACATGCATATCCATGTTCATAGCAGCATAATTCCTAATAGCTAAATCTTGGAAGCACACAAATGCCAGTCAAAAAATAAATAGAAAAAGAAAATGTGGCATTTATGCACAGTGGGATAAGGTGCAATAAACAAGGTTAAACTAGAGTCATTTGTGGGAAAATGGGTGTGTCTTGAGACCACAGTGTTGAATGAAATAAGCCAGACACACAAGATTAAATATGGCACAGTGACTCTCATTTGAGAAGCCCCTCAACCCTAAATAAAGAACATAATTATATGTGTGTGTGTGTGTGTGTGTGTGTATACACACATACATACAAGAAGTAGGGATGTCAATCTTTCTCATATGGAAAGGGGATTAGGAGACGGGAGAAGGGGGAAGACGGGAAGGGAAGGGGATTAAAAACTAAACCAATGTGTCATGTACATGTATCGACTCCCCATAAGAAAAGATATCATTATGTATTTGAAACATAAAAGGAACAAAACATGAACTTACAAAACTAAAACCTACAACATCAATGTTTTCATTCTTCTGGTTATTATAAGGTTTAATTATAAGAGAAATCAAATCTCCTAATGTATTCACCATATTTATATCTAGTTATTGATTTTGCTGGTTTATATCTGAATAGTGAAACTAATTTTCAATGACTTTCGCTAATGTCTAAGAAAATATGCAAGAGTATGTGACCTTCATTGATATTCCAGGTGTTTTCTCATTAAAAGTGGGTCTAGGACAGAGAATACTAGATAAATAACTTCCTAGAGTCTCTTAAATTGTGGAATGGAAATAAAAACACAAAACATCCCATTGACTGCTCTCCTGGGGCCCTCACTACTGCTGTGGATAGATTTATTAAGAGTTATAGGCAGGATTTTATCATTAGTCCAATTATGAAACCATGTAAATGTAAAACAAATCCAAATGCTCTAATTGTTTTCTTCTAGTCATTAAATGAACCGAGCTATCAAACAGTGGAAATTAGAAATTGAATTATTTCTTAGAAAAATTAAGCTATCCACAAATCCTCTGGAACATCTTTATTTTATATTACGTACTGCTCCCAAAACGTTAATGCTATGTATTAAAGAATATAAAACAAACTTTACTTAAAAAGAATCTCACAATATATTTGACGCAGTCTTCACAGAAGAATGTTTAAAAAAAACTTATTAAGTCATCTATAAACCTGTTGAGTTTATGATTTACCAGTCATTGGAATCTGTTCTCCTCTGAGATACCTTAGTCATCAGGGCTGTTGTAGAGCTTGTGTCATTCAGCAGGGAAGTAGTTAGGAAGAATGTTGGGGTCACGTACTAATACCATGAAACTTTCACTCTGTGGGTTCTTAGCTCTCTCTGGTGATATGTCTGCCAACATATGATGGTGGGTAATTAAATGTCTGGCATAGCTCACTCAGGGATGCATTTTGTGTTGGGTTGAGTGGTTTTGGATGGTTGAACCAATGTGTATTAAACACAAAGTGGTAGCAGAGAAAGAACACTAGATGGTTATTCATTCCCTTATGCTGGCAATATGTCAACTGCTAGTCACGCAGATGAATGAAATGTGCCCTGCCAGTCATGAAAGAACACTGAGAACACATAACAATAGAGGTAAGAGAACACTTGAAAGAGATTTTGATTTGTGGTTTAACATAGATGTATACTATGATATATGCCTATAGAAATGTTAACGCTCAGCATAAGAAACTGAAACTTTCCTGATGAAGTGACAGTGAAGATTGAAAGATGAGTAGAAATTCGAATGAGAGCCCAAAAGACAAAGGAGGTAGAGAAATGTGTGTGGGGAGAACAAGCCTTAAGGCTTGAACATTCATAAAGTTTGCGGTCTCAGTGGGTCCCTTGATATGACTGATACCAAGAAAAACAAAGACAATAAAGCTGGGATCGCAGATTAGAGCTAGATGGTGAGGAGCTGTACCTATACGTCATGGTTAGGAGCACAGTGGGGAGTTATTTAACGTAGTAATCTAGAAAGGATTTTAAAAGAATGGTTTCAACTGTATTATTGGCCTTAGCATGAGGAATGAATTAGGAAAAAAGAAAAAAAAAAAAACAGGTTAACAAGTTGGAGGTTGCTCTGGTCATTTCAACCACGAAATTGTGATGGACTGAACATTGTACAACGAGAACAGGGAATACTATATCTAAGCGAATTCTTAGGAAACGAATCTGCTAGGTTTACCTCCCAGCTTTTTATGGAAACGCTGGAAAGCAACCCTATGCGGAACTGGGAGTCATGACACCAGGAAAACCAAAATCGAACTGCGTAAATGACAGTTCAGTGGTGGGACGATTACATTTAAAAGTACATAGGAATCTTGGGAGAAAATGTGTTTTAGTCAGACAGAAATATAGATGTGGAACTCTGTACTTCCATAGCAAGTAGAGTCACAGATTTGAGTGTCACTGTTTTATGGGGCCCAGAAAAGGAGATGAGGCTCTGCACAGAGAAATGAGAGAGACAGAACACAACCACTGTGACTTTAGTCAGGAAGGCCCCAGGTATGAGCTCAAGATTCTGCCACTAAATGGCTCTGTGACCTTGGCCTCTTATTATTTAGAGAAATAGTCAACAGTATCTGCTTTCCTGACCACTCAAAGTTAATTAAAATATGCACTGAAATAACATGCAAGTGTGCTCCTAGCATTTCTAGAATTTTGATTATGACAGATACCCAGTGGCACCTATATATCAGGGTCATTGTAGCATTTCACTGACACATGGGAAGTTACCTGAATAACTACAGCCTGAGGTCTTTTATGTAAAACACATTGTTATGCTGCCCAAAACTCGTGGCACTAGAGAATACTAGGACATCAAATGAAGAATGGTAACAAAACTGTAAATGTAGTGTACTTATCACTATCAAAAAATCCACACACAAAAAGAAAAGGGAAGAGACGTTCTTCTAAAATCTTAACAGTTGTCAATTTGGGGATTACGAGAAATGATACTATAGGTGTCCTACGGGTATCATCTTTCCACTTTAATAATATTTTATGAATAGTCCTACTATGGTAAATGTTTCTGTAAAGCATTGATGCATTTGTGAAGCAAGTTTGTATTTAACTTGTAAAACCTTGCTTGCATTTGGTAACATGCAGAACATAACCATGCAAAGACAATCTAAGCTTTCTGTGTTCTCAAATGGTTTCCTACATAATCAGTATGGTACAGATGGATCATGGAGAACTATGAGAAAGATCATATTCTTTGAGTCCCAGACTTCATGGCAGAGCTGACGACAGTGGTGGTGTGAGGAAGAGGAAGAGGCTAGAGAACCTTCTCTTTTCAGGTCACAGCAGTAGAAAGCAGTCACTTCTCTTGGAAGTTTTAAGAAGTTTCCAGAGATGACTCTGCTTTAATGATGTATGTAAGTGGCTTTCCTGTTGTACTTAACTGTACCCTTCCTGAGCAGAGTTCCTTCTTCTTTTTACTCTCTCTCTGCTTACTGGCAAATGAACGGATTGCTGTAGCCCGTAACTGCCTTTGTGTATTATAGCACAAGAAAAATGCAACCGGCTTTCAGCAGGGGCCATTTCATTCTTTCCTGTAGGGGACAGATGGGGAAAACACTGCATTTCATTTAGCTGGCTGTTTCTGGTTTCTTTTTCATGGATTTTTTTTTCTTGAGGGAAAAATGGTTTTCTTTTTACGTTTCTTTGATGGATTCATTCTGGTGTTCTGTTTAAGGTTTTTAAACTTGGTTTTGCCTACAGAATTGCCCTCCAGATGTGTTAAAGAAGTTGAGTGATAGGATTTGGGGACAGCTATCGTTCTCTAGTCTGGCAAAGGCTGACTGATGTTTAGAAAACATGACTGGCAGTGGTCGGAGGATTAAGGTCAAAGAACTCAGTTGAGGTGTTCTTGGCCACATACCAAATATGCACCTTTGTTGGTAAGAGTGTGTTTGCAGAAGTGAATTTATGTGGAATTAGGAGATTTCATCTCTCATATTCACAGATCTGTGAAGAAATAACATAAAAGTTGAATCTATAATTATTGTGTAATTTATTATTATGGTTGCAACTTCAGAGAGATTTGTATTCAATAATGTAAAATTGATTATAATTCTAGCTTTCCTGCTGTGATAACACAGATGTGCAACAAGCGAAAGGCAAATCAACTGCAGAGTTTCCTCATCAGTGCCCATGAGGAACTTGGTTTACAGCGAGATAAGAAATCTGCGCGTTGAAACTGTGCTTCAGAGCAGAACTTGACTGTAGTAGCTCCTGGTTGATACGATTTAAGTCACACCCCAAAACAGAAAACTGAATAACAGAACACCAGGTCCCAAATCTTGTACTGTGAACATTTACAGATGACAGTTTTAGAGTAGCTAAACTATAAATATCATGTAGTACTCAGACAAACTGCACATTTCCCTACATGTCTTCAGTGTAGAAAGAGATATTTCTATCTTACAGGTGAAAACACAGACGGTTGGCTACACTCCAATTTGATAATTTAAAAGGAATTAAAAGATTAATTCTCAGTTCCTGTGATTCTGAGTAGTTTAAAATTTGTCTTCATTATTTTAGAATTCTGTTCAACATTCATTCTTTTAAACATGTAATTATTGAGGGTTTTTATGTGTAAATGACTTAACCATCTAGTAAAGATAGACATTTATAATCTTACCGATTGTTTAATTTATAACCTCATTATGGTTTCACATTTAAATGCTATGGTTAAAATAAAATATTTTGTTGACCAAATCAAGTGAGATACATTATTATTATGTTAAAAATACCAGCACTCCTTTCCTAACTACTCCCATAAGTAGTGATTATTAAAATATTTATGTATAATTATCTTCAGAACACTGTAATCATATGATACATACTATTTTGTATCTTTCTTTCATTCTCTCAGAAGATAATTCATTTTTTTACATACCAGTGAATGTTAGAGAGAATTTCCTTATTATTTTTGATGTTCAGTGAGTGTTCCATCCTATGGTAGTAACTCTGCTTCTCCCAGTATAATAGTAACATTTCAAGACTCTCATGAATTAACATTTTAATGCTTCTAGATTGTTTCTTCTTTTATTCTCTAGTTCAGAGCAACATTATTTAAGACTAGATTCACTCATATGGGTATGGTCTGGATTTTCTTTTTCTTTCTTTTAAAAAAATTATTGACTTCCAGTATCTTTTTAATTTTTTTATTTTAAAGAGAATAAAATAATAATAAAGAAAGCATTAGAAATGATACAGAATTTCACAAAACAAGGTGGTAGGAATTCACCAATGTTTGTTATATTGCATACTGTTGTCTTCAAATTAGTTGCTCAGATTACCAGATATAAGCATGCAAAATTTCACCTCTAGGATCTTACCTGTCATTCCACTTGCTCTTAGAGACCAATGTCATCACATTAGTGTACAGATCAACCAATAAGGCCCCACTCAGCACTAAGCAAAAGGTGCACTTATTGTAAGGTTCCATTTATTCTGAAATGCATCAACTTGATATTCCATGCCTGCTCAAAAGAATTTTCTATAGTTTAATCAAACTAAATTAGACTTCCACATTTCATAACTCTATAATTTACCACATAAAATCTTGTCTTTATTTTGAGCACCCTCAATTTTTTATTGTCATTTAACTTATAGTTCATATTCTAGACTCTTTTGGAAATGGTTTTGTCCTTGGCTCCTGTTTTGTACCAATGTGCAAAGAAATCGGTCCACTTTTCTTGGCTGCTCTAGCACACAGTTTATGTCCACACAGTCTAAGTCAAGTGCAAAGAAACGACATTAGGTAGGAGACTAGCCATACCACAGAAAAACATAATAGAAAACCCAGAATGTGACATGCATGTCATATCTCCTTACAGTGCATCTTCATTTGCTTCTGTATATACCAAACACTGCAGTAAAAATAATTACTTTTATTAAAATTTTACTTCCTGTGCTAGACATCATGCCAAATGCTTTAAACAATAATCACACTCCATCTTCACAATAAGGACAGACAGTAGCTGGGTATTTTTCCCTCCTTTTTAACAGATGCAGAAACTATGCAATGAGGCTTCAACTCCTTCCCAAGATCACACAGTTGCATAGTGATCCAGGTTTTGAGAATTTGTGAACTGTGTTACGTTGCTGTCTTCATAATTTATAAATTTAATCAGTAAAATAGCCTTTGGAAGAACTAAACTGGCAGCCTATAACCCATAATCTGCAGCCTAAAATGTATGAAAGCTCCCATTAAATGTAAGCTATGAGAAAAAAGGTGTCCTTCAGAGACTGATTACTAAATAATCATAGCACGATATTCCTTAGTGGCCATCTAAAAGAATTATATTCTTAAAATATCAAGTAAATTATTTCTCACTAATGTAACCTAAAGGAATTTTCTTCTAGATCTCAAAGGTCTAGAGCACTTGCCTTTTTTTTTTTTTTTTTTTGGCCTCCTTATTCATTGTGGGTGTAAAGGGACATTGCTCTTAATTGAAAGATACTGACTGCAAATGAGTAATTCATCTTCGTTCAAAACAAATTAGGTTTCATGTCTTTTGGAAAATTCAATAATTAGGACAGATTTTGCCTGCATTTTTTCTTTCTAGAAAAACCACAAGTTTGTCAGCATAAATGACACTTTCCATGAAATAGTTTCTTCGATATGCCTTATGTAATTTATCTCCCTGCCAGCAGTTTAACCCTCTGTATTAGTTCTCTGCAGTTATTACAACAAATTATCTTCTCCACCTTTCCTAGAGGTCCAGATTATTTTCTTTTTGCTTCTTTAAATACGAGGGGAGACTGCTTACTGTCTTTATTCCCATTTGTTTGCCTTTCTTTCTTTCTTTCTTTTTTTTTTTTTTTTTTTTTTTTTTTTTTTTTTTTTTTTTTTTTTTTTTTTTTTTTTTTTTTTTTTTTTTTTTTTTTTTTTTTTTTTTTTTTTTTTTTTTTTTTTTTTTTTTTTGTCTTTTTGACACAGGGTCTCCCTATGCAGTTCAGGCTGGCCTTGAGTTCACTTTGTAGCCCAGGCTGGCCTGGAACTTGCAATGATCCTCCAGCCTCCGCCTCCCAAGTGCTGGGATTAGAACTCAACATAAAGGGAATTATTAAGGTTTAAATGTAAATTTCTCCACCAAGCCTCACATTTGGCGGTCAGTCCTAATTGGAAAGAGCATGTCACTGAGGGGCACATCTTTGAAGGGTACATTCTTAACTCCTTTCTTTTTTTTCTGATTGTTGCTTCCATGTCTTCTACTGTGCCGTTCCACTGTGCCATTTATACCCCATAGCCAGCCAGCCATGGACTGAAGCTCTCAGCCAAAGCAATCCTTTCCTCAAATTCTGGTTGTTTTATTATTTTATTCCAGTGACAAGAAAATGACTAAGACAGATTTGGTTCCATAAAAGGGGAATCTTTGCTATGCTTTATCTGCTTATATGTTTTTAAAGCCTTTGGAACTGGCTTGTGGAGGTTTGGAACGTTGTGGCTGTACTCACTAAAGAAGAATACTATAAACTAATCTTGATAGGAAATTCTAGCCTGAGCTCAGAAGTCCAGAATGCTGATAAAGATTCAGATGGTAAAGATCAGGCTTAGAAGATTTTAGTTGGGAACAAGGACGCCATTGGTAGTTGGACGACAGGCTATGTGTGTTATACTTGGCAGAAAGTTTGTCTCAATTTTACCTGTGTCCTGAGATTCCAGACACTGAGATGAAAAACAATGGATTAATTAATCTGAGAAGGAAATTTCAAAGAAACTCAGTGTTCAGGATGCAGCATGAGTATTGCTAGTTGCTTTTACCCAGAGCTACAGTAGCATTTAGGAGGTAAAGTAGCTGTGAACAATTTGCTGTATAATCAGAAAGGAAACACTTGCAACGTTTATACTAGGAAAGCATGGTTGCTGAAAAGGTTAACATTATAAAGAAGCCAAGTACTTTTTGTTGGGTTAATAGGAAAGATGGATTAAGACATCTCAATCCACAAGACCACAACCTTTTCATGCTCAAGAGTTCAAAATAGTAAAACTTTAATTTAAGAAGGAAGTCCCTTCACCTCTTGTTTCAGAAGGGTTACCTAGGAAATTGGTAGCCCAAAATCTTTCACAGCATTCAGCCCCCCCAGGGACTCAGAGCTGTAGCAATGATCTACGGGGACTGGGTACTGTTTGAGCTGGCAGCTAACCTTGGCATAATCCATGTGGTGCTAGTTTTTCATGCCTGCAAAATGCAAGAGTTTTGAGATAAGAGAGGCTTCCACCTAGATTACAAAAGAAGGCAATGGCAGGCCACACAGTGTGCCCCTGAGAGAGCAATGTGTCAACCTGTGAGTGTAATCTGAAAGGGGAGTGGAGAACACAGGACTTTATACATGTCAGGAATGTAGAATATCTGCTTAGGAAAGTTTCAGGAAGTGAGCAGAGCAACCCCATAAAAGAATCCTCAAGTGATGCAGCTGACCAGCTCTAAGGGCAAGGCTACTGAAGTCCCTTGGAGTTCACATCTTGCTACAACTTGTTCGGGGTGCTGGATGTGGAACTAAAGGATCTTTAGTCTTTAGATCCTTGGTCTTGCTTTAGTCCCATTGCTTTTTATTCCCACTTCTACTTTGGAATGAGAATGTTTGCTCTATGCTATTGTATGTTAGAAGGATTTAACTTTCTGTTTGATTTTTGCAGGAGCCCAGAGCACATTTTGGAGTTGGACTTTTTATCAATGTCAGAAATGTTAAGACTTTGGGGACTCTGAGAGAGGGACTAAATATATTTTGCATCCTGAGAAGGATATGAGGTTTTCAGGAGCCAGAGGCAGAATGCTATGGTTTAGACCTAAAATGCACTCCTAAAACCTCAGGTTTAGAGGCAGGACCTGTGTGGAGGTGGGACACCATGAGGTGAGGGTTGGAGGGGAGTATTCCCTTCTCAGCTTCTCCCTTCTCATTTTCCTGATAGTTATGGGTTTAAAGGCTTTTGGCAGGTGTGCCCTTCCACCTGGCTAGGACTGCTTTGAAGCCAGACAACATGGACTGAAAGTGTGGCCAAAACAAACCTCACCTCCTTTAAGATGAGGGTTTGTGATATGCTGTTTCTGTAACAAAAGGACGAGTAAGACTGAATGGTCCAATTCTATTTGGTGGACATTAATGATGTTTCCTTATATTCTTACAAGCAGATGTTCTCCTAGCTTTTCAATAAACGTATGTAATAAGGACAACCATTTATGGCTAGAGATGGAAGTTATGATTGTATTCTCCATACCACCAAGGCAAACTTGCAGTTATAGTCTTGCTATAGCAACAAATAAAAACACCAGCAACAAGAAGCAGCTCAATACCCTGCAGGGCTCAGCCGCTATGGTATCATATATTTGCCATGACGGCTAGTGGACTGTGAGTGCCTTAAGGGAATAGGGCTCATCTTCCTCCAAAGGAATCTTCAGGTTCCAGCAGGGCGTGTGGAAAAAAAAGGATTCTTATTTGTTGAAATCTGTTACTTATGGCAGATTTGTACTCTGCCTGTAAATTAAAACAGCATGTTTGTCCAAGTAGCATGGTAAGTATGGGAAAGACAAAAACATCAAAATCTGTATAATCTTCTAAATGACCCCAAGTAGACAAAATAATCTTAGTAAAGAAAAAGAAGGTAGTATGGTTTCTCTTTCTAAACAACAAGGTTTATTACAGGTTTCTAAGAATGAAGACAGGGTGAGAAACACACACGCACATTGTAAGTCCCCACCTGCGTCACTTTCTCTCCTCATATTAGCCAATGCAAGTGACGTCATCAAGCACATCGTCAGGAGGCGGAGAAACGCAGCCTTCTCACCAAGGAGCCGCTGCCTACCCAACACACGAGCACAAAACAGACAATGACACGTAGGAACAGAACTTTTAAGGAAAGATGTAGATCAATAAATTGAGTGCATACAAAGAAAATGTCTTAAACTCACTAGCAATTAGAAAAATGAAAGTATGAATAACAGCAACTTATGTATATCAGCTCAGCAAAAGGAAACAAGCTTAGCATGAGCTCTGGTAAGGACAACAAAGAACTTTATGCTTTGCTTGTATTTTATGTTCTTTCAACATCTGGGGGAAAATTTACAGATGGTTTTCATGAGTTTCCTGACACTGAGACACAATGCAGGCATCCACAGATTGAAGGAGGAGGGCTTTAGGGTGGCTCATGGTTTTGGGAGTCTCAGTCCATGGTTGGCTGGCATTAAAGCAGAACCACCATGGCAGAAGGTTGTGGTGGAGTGAAGATGCTTAGTTCATAAGGGTCAGGAACAGAGCAGGGGACAGCGCCAGAGGGGAAGAAGGAGTGAAGGACCTGATATAGACCCTCCTGAAGCCCTGCTACTGTGCTCCATCCCTGGTGGATTCCAAAACAGTCCCTTTAACAGTCCATTTAAACCACCACAGTTGAATGGGCACATATCTTATGCTTTGGTAGTAATACCACTGGGTATGTTAGCTAAGGAAAGTCTTGGTATATATCCCTGGAAAGATTTTATTGTAGTTGGGTTTAAAAAACACCTACATACAGTAAAAAACAAACACAAAACAACAGCAGAACAAAATACTAAGCACAGGCTAGGAGTTCATCTTGGGAAAATATGTAAACAGGTAAACACATTATGACAATTCATATGAAATGTAACCAGGAAGCAAAAATAAAGAAATAACATGATTATATCAATAGGTCAAAATGGAAAACTTAAGAATCTTTTAGGTGGGAATACCTAAGGTAAAACATTTCACAACTTGTTTTGAGAAGGAGAGAGAAATACAGTAAGAGGTAAATACACTATTGATTCATTATAGCAATTCTTTCTCTTTTTTCTCAGAATGGGGTCTGACTATTACATAGGCTGGTTTCAAATTTGCAGTCCTACTGTCTTCAGTCTCTGGTATAGCTAGGAGTACAAACATGCCAAGTAGGCTCCAGCTTGTATACACCAACTCTTGAATTAGGAAATAATAAGCACAAATCAACTGGCAATTGAGACATCTGAGCGAGGGCCATGAAATACTTCAGTGTTTGGCAATAATTACTTTCATTAATTGGATGGTGGGATTATAGGTTCATTTTTATTATCATTATTATAATTATGTGATTCATATATATCAATATATATATAATTTTGATATATATCAAAATCCTTCACTTACAAGTATTTCATAATTAAAATATATACATAATATGAAGCACTGATTGATAATGTCTAATTCATTTATACCTTTGAAATGAATCCAAAGAGTCAATATTAAATGTTCGTTTAATTTTTTTTTTAGTTTTTACTAATTACTCTAGATAGGTAATATCAAACAAAAGTTGACTGAAATAAAAGTATCCAGCTAATATTTATAATCAAGAAGTTAGAATCTTACCCCTATTAAAACAGTCAATCTCTATTGAGTCACATGTGTTTCAAAATATGTACCACATTTAAATTTTTTTAAAAATATTTAATTGTCAAAGGTTAAATATACTCATAGTATGCAATGCTCAAATTTATATGCATATATGCATATATATATACATATATATGTATGTATGTGTATATATATATATACATACAGAATACATATACACATTGTGTAATGATTATCACAATCAAATTAATTAACACATCCACCCATATAGTTCTTCAATTTACAGAGTTCTAATGACTGTCCTGTGCTTCAGTTCCCCAGTCCCAATTATAACTTTCTCTTCCCTTTCTCTAAAAATCTTACGAAATTCATTTTAGCTCTAGCATATCCTTTCCCAGAGGAGCGTTCAGTCCCGAGGGTGAGTTACTTCTACAGTATTAACTGCATTTGCAGAACCTCTGCTTCCTGATAGGCTGGCAGGGCAGCCATCTCCTTAGAGGGCATGAAGCTCGTTAGGGAAGGAGAACTGTTTCTGCAGTGGTGCTGATGGCCAGAATTCATAAAGTCTGCTTTGCAGGTCACACATCCATCATCCCACACATATACTCTCCTATCTCTAGAGTTTTATTATCCTGCAGGGCATTTTGCTGATAGCTTCATTCTTCCAGAGTGTATTTGTCACATCAAGTCTTGATGCTGGAGTGTAGGTTTCAAGCCACATATGATGGGAAATTTACGTGGATTACCCTTCTTATTTTTACTGAGTGATCACCATAAGTAAACTTTTATGTAGTGAGAAAGCAATGAATGTTGTGGTCTGCCTTGCTGAGATAGAAGAGAAATCTTCCAGCACTGTACATGGACATGATTGTAGATGAATTACATTCAAAACAGAGGCAAAAGGAACATATTGATACTTCTAGAATTTACTCCAGAGGCATTTTCTTTTCAATGAAAAGGGATAATGAGACAAGCATGTATCTTGCTTTAGTTCTACTCAAACTTCCTTATTCTCATAGTCCTTTACCCTATAGATGCAGTTAGAAATTCCTGAATACATAAAACTCCATAGCACATTAATGAACATGTATGTATATTATTTAAAAATGGGAACCAAATTATGAATTTCTAATTTCATGCTCTAGGTTGTCTTTTCCAATCAAGGGACATCAGGGTCTTTGTGTTTTAAAATTGTGTTGGAATGACTAGCAGTGGAACCAAGATATTTCTGTGCCTAAAAGAGAGGTGCTTCCTTGTTGGAAATACATTTGCTTTTCTCTGTAAGTGACCAATTATCACAACAACCTACTTTCCTTAATGTTATTGTTATGGGCAGGAATCTCAATCACAGGCAAAATACCAGCCTCTGTTTTTCAGTAGTAAGTGAAATCAGTTATCCTTTCCTTAGCAGGTTCTTGGGAAGCCAGTCACATTTTCCCTCTGCAAAGAAATCCATAGTTTTTAAATTTGATCAAGTTGTGTTTTATTCTACATTACAAGTCATGTTTGTACAAGTCAACGAAATCAAAGTACAGCAATAAATGTTAACTCTAAAATGCAAATAATTTGTCAGTAGTCAGACTTCAAGTGATGGTTCACATTTCTGTCATGACAACTCAAGCAGTTCACCAAACATTGCACCTGTCCACGTCCTTATATTTAAAGAAAGGGAAATGGACTGAAGACACTCTCTGAAATTCCTTCTCAAATTACACATGATCGTGATCAGCACCCTCCTAAACGAGGGGCTGATGCCAGCAACGAAAGCTTCCCCAGTGTTACAGTTAGCAACTGTCACTATTTAAAAGTCACTACCTGAAATGTATTGCTCGCATTTTGAAAGGGCTAGAGCCTCTGAAGGAATGTGACCAAGCTAAGTCTAAAACAGGTGCTGGATAATATGTGCACCCCCTCCTGGGTATTTAACAGTCATATAATTGTTATTTTGCTTATCCATTTGCCTAAGACAAACTCACTTCAAGGATTTCATTAGCTCATATCCTACTTTGATATAGCAAACGTAACCACAATTCAACAGAAATTTCCCTTAGGACCTGGGCTTTAGGCTTTTGCAATCTTTGCTAAAGTCAGTTCAGAATTTCTGAAGATCGTGTGTAGCCTCAGAAGAGTGGATGAAGGTCATTATGGTCAATTGTATATTTGAAACCAAGACATATTTTTTAGTTTAATAAAATCATCAATAGCTCTCTTTCTTTCCTCACTATGAGTTCTGTTTATTTGATCTCTGCAAAACTGCGAATTACTGAGAAGGTCTGACTTGTCTCATGCACTCTATGAAGTTCATCTACGCAGCCACAGAGCAGCGTTGCCCACTTTGGGGCAGGTGTCAGGGAGCAGTCATGCAGGATAAGGTTCATTTTACTTCCTGCTTCAGTTGAGTCCAGTGATTTCATTGGTAATTTTGAAAATGTTGTATTTTGGAAGTTAATATTTGTCCCTGATCCTTATGTAAAGATCATTGACTTCATCGTAGTGCTTGTGTTGTTGCAGATAATTATAAGTGGTTTCTTCCAGGTAAAGATTTATAATTGTATCTCATGAGTTCTGCTAAAGCTGTGGTTGAAGAAACAATTTCAGTTTATTAGTGTATCAGTATATGCAGTTTAGTAAAAATAAGTCTGAAGCATCGTGTATTTTTCTCTTGCTGTTGATTAAACTAGAGAGGAATGTTGGTGACTCTCTGTGAGACTGCCAAGCCCAGGGAGTGAAAGGGGACTTCGTGTACTGATCCTGTGATGCGCTACTGTAAGGAGCTAGGTTTACACTCTAATGTTCCACAAAGAAAATCAGTTCTTATGGCTTCACAAGTTCACTGCTCTATTAAAAGAAAACAATTTACTGGTAAAACAGGAATTCATTCTGCTTGGCATTATAATAACATTTGCCTGTTTGCTTTAAAATCACTATGGAGAACATCAAAAAATCTTGTATAAAATTAACATTCTGACTATCGCATCTACTTGTTTTTATTTCTTAATTGCTGTGAGGCAGATTAATGCGACACATAAGATAATTAGAGGGGATACAGAAAATTTTTGAAAATATTTATTTCATTGTCTATTTCTGAAAGTTAAACCATCTCATCAAACCCATTTTGATCTCTGTTATTTAAAAGGAAGTTTACTATTTCAAATCTGTTTTCCTGTGAGTTGGTACAGAGATAAGGAAGCAAACATACCACATGGCCTTCAAGTAGAGTCATCCAGAGAAAATCACAAAGATAGCTTAAGAAGGATGCCATGCTATGAAATACTGGTGAGAGGAACTTTAATGACTGCCTTGGTCTAACTTATTATTTTGTAATGAGAAGTTGGTGATCAAATATTAAGGTGACAGAGCAATGAGCAGATTGTGCTAAGCATGAGCAAGCAGCCAGAATATCCAAAATACTTGGAGAGCTGTACACTGCCAAGAGCAAATGAGGGCAAGAGAAGACCAGGGCCGCTTGATGATTCCGTAGTGACACCACTGGACTGCTTCATCCCCAAGAGCTCCCCTGCTTAAAAAATAATTCCCAGTACTAAATATAGGGAGGAAGTCCTGCTAATTTTCTTATCCCTGTTTCCTAGTAGTATCTTACTCATCAACTTTAGATAAACTCTTGTATTTATAGAGTTGTTTAGAGAAGAAATGAAGCCTAACAGATAAAGGCAGAGTGAGGGAATCTGAGATATTAGGGCAAGAAGACATGAAGGACTAGACTTCAGTCATGTCAACTTTGAAATTGGATTTTGACCCTGTGCAACTTGTTGCTTCAGGTAGTTAATGTGCTGAGAGACAGTATTCATTAAAGAGGAGCATGCCTTTCCTCCACATGGACACCAGGGCATCTGGCACACAACTCTCTTGCTTTCCCAAGAATTTCTTTTTTCTCATCCTTTAGTGCCTCCCTTTCTGAGAACTATTTCATGCCTGTTAGTTAAGTTACCCAAATTCTTCCCACAAGACTTCTCACTGCTCTGTCTGTGCCAATCTAAATTATCGGCAGATGAGTGCTGTAACTCCTTCCCCTACTTTTGGTTTTTTCCTTTGATACTTGTTTGAAATCTATGAGACCCTGAAGCACATTTCAGCATGTCTCAAATTTGTGTCTCCCAAGTTCTGATCAGCCCCAAATAAATTATTGTTCTTAATTTGTGCTTTATTTTGTCATGTTTCTGACAAATTACTATTTTCTCTTTCCTCTTGAAGCAAACATACCACATGAAGAATATATATATTTTGGATGTTGAACTTCAGGAGCTCATGAGTAAAAGAATAAAACAATGCTTCATGGAAGTCAGGGTATTTGTATTGCAAGGGAATCCTTTAAACACTCCCTATCAAAGAATGCTGTATTTTCCTCCATGTTCTAAGAATGAACATGGACGGAGGTACAAGGCAAGACCCCTAGGGTGGAGCGACCCTGTTTCTCTTACTCTTCTGTGTACAGGCAAGTCTAGAAACACTTTAATCACATTAATACAGCATGTTTGGAAGAATTAGCTCCATAGACTCTTGTAAAGCTACAAAGCTGCTCAAGCAGATTGTTCCTTCTCAGTCTCTGGCATGCAGAGAAAAATCCCTTTGGGGAAGAAGGTTATTCTTTCTAATTAGACCTTACAAATTGGGAGGGCCAGACAATCTGGACTAGTACACAGGTTTAGTATCGATAATTGTGGCCCATTTCTGTGTTGAGAACGAAATAATAACTGAATAAGGAATAGTAATTTCCATATAAGAAAACAGAAAAGCAACCCAGCAAACCTCATGTCTCTGACAGTTCTGGCTGCTAAGCTCGTCTACTATAGGCAGAGACCTTTTTGAGCCATTCATGAATGGCAGTCTTTCCCTGTAATAAAATACATCTTTATTACAGGTGCAAAAGAAGTATTCCTTTCCCGTCTGCTGTTGCCTCCATAAAGAACTTTGAGGGCTCCTCTGAGACCAAGAGGATGGCAAATGCCTAGAATGAAATCCCTCTTCACTCAGCCAACACAGGGGCCTGGGTCACCTCAAGGTCACTTTCATCAGTGTCACACAACTGCTTGTCACTTTTTTTTTTTTCAGTGCTAGTGATTGAACCCAGAGTTTTTGTCTTGTTTTGTTTTTTAACTGAGATGCATCTCAAGGCATTTTAAACTTTTGAAAACTTTCTCAGTTTTTATTTTGGAGCAGGGTCTGAGTAAGTTACCCAGATGGACCTTGCAGTCCTACTTCAGGCTTTCGAGAACCGGGGTTGGAGATGTGTGCCTCCCTCCACACCTGGTGCACTTGACACTTCTGTGTGTCTGAGTTCCGTGCTGTGTAAACTGCCCTTCTGACTCTCCTGAAGCTGAAAAGAGAAACAACAGAAATGAATAAATAAATCAACAATTTTTTAAAATTCTCGTTTGCATCAACTATGACTTTCCTTCTTGGTGGTTAATTATGAATCACAAAGGATTGTGACAATTTGTCTAAATAACCTTTGCTCTAGTCTCCAGACATTCACTAGGACAAGCTTACTAGAGTCTTTGGGAAGCACATTAAAGCTGAGTGTGTGAGGAGCAAACATCGGACATTGTTCAAGCCACCTCTTCTCCTGTTCCCACCTTCATCTCAAAGACTCGCTCTGGTCTCTGTGCGCTCCTGTGAATCAGTGCTCTGTTTTACAAAGATCAAAGGCTGCACAGTGTGTCTAGTATACCAGAGAGCACAGTGTAGTTAGAAGGCTGTATCTCTGTCCAAACCCATTTGGATCACCCTCAAACACCATGAAATTGAGCCTCTGGTTCTACAGCAAAGGGGAGATTGGCTTCTCCTCTTCTAGGAAGTGCTCATTTTTAACAAAACAGCAGTTTCCCTGGGCTTCTGGGCAGGCAGCAGTCTCTCCTTCTCAGTTACAATGGCCAGAGTGATTATCATAGTCAGGGCTGCAAGTGCCAGAAAGATTATCTGCTAGGGAAGAGTTACAGACGTTCCTGTGTGCCCACAGGCCTCTGCTTAATCTAAGGCATCTGTTTTGTCCAATCTTTGTCTTGTTGAGGTAAGGCCATGAGCTATATTCACTGTGATTGAGGAAGGAAGGTATAGAAGACTGGGGAAATCAACGTGGACAAAGAGTTTGAAAGTTCAAACAAGTGAAAACTGGACTCATTTCTACGGGTCTTATTTGGTCTATGATAATTTACTTTCCCCTCTATCTACTACAGCTACTTCCTCTTTCAGGGCATCTTCGTTTTACAAAGGAAAAATCATCTGTGTTTTTTAGGAAGGAAATGCTTTGAAGTGTGCTTACCACATTTAGGATTTCCTAGGTGTGAAACTTAATTCCTAAGAGTCCAAGGACAGCAGGCATTACTTAAGCATATCTGTTTCCCTGTTGATCTAACATCAGGAAGCCATGATCTAAAGACAATGTCTAGCATGTTCCCTGGTTATATCATAAATTTTTCTTGAAAGCTGGTTATATCCAACTGGTTTTATATTTTCCATGACTCTTTTTTTTTTCTGTTACTGGGATTGAATTGAGAGCTTTCACACTGAGCTGTATTCCTAACCCTTCTTATGTTTTATTGTGAGGTAGAAACTTGTGAGGTCACTAAGTTGCCCACACTGGGCGCCACCTTGCAATCTGTGGCCACCTCGTGTGCTGGGATTACAGGGACCACTGCCATGCCTGGCGCTATGACTGCTTCTGCACTTCAGCCACAGAGTGCAGTTGTTTACAGAGATCCTACTGCTTAGAAATTTGCATTGTTATCTGACTCATTTTAGAAAAAATTTTGCTGATTCCAGATTTTAATTTAAAAATCTGTAAGTCATCTAAATATGGAAAAGTATTATCAAGGCCTAATTTGGCCTTAATGATTGATGCCCATCTCATTTCAACTGTCTGGCTCATACCCAGGACATGTTACACGCATAAGATATCACAGTTTTCACACGTTTCCACCTTGCTGAGACTTGTGTTATAACACCGCATAATCTTGGGAATCTGCCTTTTCAGGAATGTGGAATTTTTTCTCTTATCTACACAGTTTATGCAATAAAGTATATTCAGTCCTTTTGGAGTGACTATAGGGATTTACTTTTCAGAGAAAGGATGCATAATTAACTTTAAAGCGAATCAGGAATCATGGAGACTAGGAGAGTGTGATACATTTCAGTATGAAGCAAATAAACATGTGGAGATAGGGTGGTGTGCAGTGAGGTTTAGGACAGAGATAAAATGAATGCAGACCTAGAAGATAGGTCTGCTGCTGTATCTTAGAAAAAAAAAAAAGACATTCATTTTGCAGGGACCATCAAGGAAATAAACATCTCACATGTCTAGGTACAGAAGATTCTCAAAATCAGAACTCCAGTCTGCTGCAGACTGCAGTAACTGAATCTCCTTGAGAAAGCTGAATATTACTCTGAAATGTTTTTTATAGTTTTAACACAAAATGGCAATTATTCTCTTCATCAAACCACCAACAACTACTGTCTCTTAGGCTATAGCTTGACTTGGGTAGCAATTTAAGGGACGATTTCTTTTTCATAAAGAATTGGTGACCAAACAGGACTGGAGTTAGCAAAAATCATTCCATCAGTCTTAGCAATTAGTGCTGCGTGGACACATCACCATGACTTAGGCTGACAGATTCATTCACTGTAGAGCAGTAGGAGCCATTGGGGACCCTTCGCTTTCCAAGCTTATGGAAATAAGGTTTCCAATTCAGAATGGACAAGATTGGCAGCCAGGGGGAAGATGGTGACCAGATGAGCAGCAAAGGAGGGGTCCTCCCTGATAGAGACCCCCAGCTTGAGACAGGCTTGGTGAGAGCGAATGCCGGGACCTCTGCTGGGAAGTTCAAACTGTACATGTTTCTCTGCACTGCTGGGGGAGACGCGGAGGGTGGCCCAAATTGCCGTGGTGAGACGCGGGAAAGATGGAGCACTGGGCACCAGACACGCTCGATGCGGTGGACAGGAGGCAGCTCCCTGGGTCCGAGTGCCCTGGGGGCACAGGCAGCTCGGTCCCTCCCGCCTCCCGACCCTACGCAGCTCGCCAGCGACAGCAGCCAGAAATAGGCTTTTTAGTGACTGCAGCGTGGGGTGGTCTCGGTGCTCACACTCCTAGGGCAGGCTGCGCAAATCTGAGTGCCGAAATGGGATTCCGCTCCGGTCCTGGCCCCCCGCAGCCAAGGCCCTCAGCAGCCTGCAGTCCACGGCCGAGGCGGCATGAGGAGCACAGAGGAGCGGAGCATCCTGCTCCCTGCCCCAGACCCAGAGAGCGCGAGAAAACAGAAGTGTCGGGGAGCGGTGGATCATGGGTGTAGCACAAAAAATTGGCACTTTGGAACCTTCCTGCCTGCATGGATTCTGAAACTGGTGAGCTATCTGTGCACCATGACTGGATCACCGAGTGGGGGAGGAGATCCATCCCCATAACTGCAGGGAAACCTGGGAGGGCGGGGGATCGGTTTTACATGCCCCACCCAGGTCACTCAGTAGGGAGTAGCTCACCCCACAAACCAGCATCTGAACAGCCGTATAAGCAGAACTCTCAGCAGAAAGCTTAAGGGACATTCTCCCTAAGAGAAGGAGTCATTGGAGAAGCCTTTGCAACAGACCTTTGCCTGGTGAACTGCCTGGGTAATTTATTGCTTAATATTTTGAATCTGATACCCAAAAATGGGAAGACACAAGAACAAAATGCAGTCTGAGAACTCAACCCCACCCAGAACAAGTCCTGGATGCAAAGATACAGGGGAAATAGGAAGCCACATACCTGCAAGTTCTGAAACGATTGCATCCGAAATAAAGAAACAACTCCATCAGGCCATAGAAGAGCTTAAAGCAGAAATAAGTCACATACCTGTAATGATCTCTCAGACAAAAAATGAACTGAAAACTATAATGGAAGAAATGTTCCATACACATAGAGAAGAAATAGATAAAAGATTAGAGGAAAAAAGGAAACAAATGGAAACGTTATGAGAGCAATTTAGGAATGAATTACCAAGAATGAAACAGGTCCAAAGAGATTGCCAGGAATTGAAAACTTCCATTGAAAGCTTGCAAAACTGCTTAAATGAAACCGAAGATAGAATTTGAGACCTTGAAGACAGCATGGCAGCTTGTGAGTGTGAAAGGAATGATCTCATAAAATCATCAAAGACCCAAGAAAAATCAATCCAACAGCTGCAAGATGAGGCAAAACGAAATAATATTTGAGTAATAGGAGTCAGTGAAACAGCAGGAGACAACACAAATGATATAAAAAGAATATTTGCTGAAAGAATAGCAGAAAATTTCCCAACCAAGGTAAAAGATACTGAAGTACAGTTAATTGAGGTATATAGAACCCCAACTAGCCATAACCCAAAGAAAACCACACACAGACATATAATAGTCAAGATTCCAGATATCCAGCAAAAGAACACAATATTAAAAGCTGCAAGAGAAAAGAAACAGATCAACTATAAAGGAAAGCTCATCAGAATCACAGCAGACTTCTCAATGGAAACCATGAAATAAAGAAGAGCTTGGAGCAAGATATTACAGATTCTGAGACAAAACAACCTCCAACCCAGACTGATGTATCCTGCAAAACTATCCTTCAAATTCAGTGGAGAAATAAAATATTTCCACGACAAAGAACAACTGAAGAACTTCATGAGTGCCAAACCAGCATTGGAAAAAGCACTAAAAGATATTCTAGACAGAGAAAAAAGAGACCACAATCCCAAGAACACCGATAGAAACAACTCCCTACACAGAACAAGTAAGTAAACATTCAGCAAAAGAAGGAAAACAACAACAAGTAAATAACATGACTAGAATAAGCCAACATATAACCATGATAACCATTAATGTAAATGGTCTCAATTCACAAGTCAAAAGGAAAAGATTGGAAGAGTGGATTAAGGAACACAATCCAACAATATGCTGTATACAGGAAACACATTTTAGTCAAAAGGAAATCCACAGGTTGAAAGTTAAAGGTTGAAAAACAATTCTCCATGCAACAGGTCCCCAGAAAAAAGCAGGGGTAGCTATTATGTTTGCAGACAATGTAAACTTCAAACCAAAAACAATCAAAAGAGATAAAGAAGGCCATTACATACTAGTTAGGGGAAAGCTGCAAGAGGAAGAGGTAACAATCCTAAACATTTATGCACCAAACAGTGGAGCACCTAACTTTACAAGTCAAATCTTAACAGACGTGAAAAATCAAATAACTAGTAACACTATTGTAATAGGGGACATAAACACCCCTCTCACGCAAAGAGACAGGTCAACTGGACAGAAACTCAGCAAAGAAATAACAGACCTGAACCATAAGTGTGAACAAATGGACTTAGAAGATGTATACAGAGTGCGTCACCACACAACATCAGAATACACATTTTTTCTCAGCTGCACATGGCTCTTTCTCTAAAATAGACCACTTTCTAGCCCACAGAGCATATCTACCTAAATGCAAAAGAATTGAAATTATCCCATGCATATTATCGGACCACAGTGCAATAAAATTGGAAATTAATGACAAAGAGAACTCTAAAAGCCGCATAAACACTTGGAAATTAGACAACAACCTCCTGAATAACCAATGGGTCACACAAGAAGTTAAAGAAGAAATTTAAAAATACCTACAAATAAATGAAAATGCAAGCACAACCTACCGGAATCTGTGGGATGCAATGAAAGCAGTCCTCAGAGGGAAATTTATAGCAATGAAATCATATACAAAGAAAACAGAAAGAGAGCAAATAAATAGCCTAATGCTACACCTCAAACTCTTAGAAAAAGAGCAACAAGTCAAACCAAGAGCCCAAAGAAGGGGGGAGATTATAAAACTCAGGGCAGAAATTAATGCAATTGAGATGAAGAAAACTCTACAAAAAATTAGTGAATCAGAGTTGGTTCTTCGAAAAAATAAATAAAATTGATAAACCCCTAGCCAACCTTATCAAAAAAAGAAGGGAAAGAACTCAAATTCATGCAATAAAGAATGAAAAGTATGAAGTCACTACAGATCCCACAGAAATCCAAAAGGTCATTAATACCTACTTTGAAAATCTTTACTCCCATAGGATAGAAAATACAGAAGAAATGGACAGATTCCTAGAAAAGTACAAATTACCAAAATTGAATCAGGAAGACGTAAAAATCCCGAACAACCCAATATCAATTAATGAGATTGAAAACGTCACTAAAAACTTACCAACAAAGAAAAGCCCAGGCCTTGATGGATTCACAGCAGAATTCTATACAACATTGAGAGAAGATTTAATCCCAACACTCTTCAAACTCTTCAATGAAATCGAAAAGGAAGCAACTTTCCCTAACACATTTCTGAAGGCAAGTATTATACTGATACCAAAACCAGAGAGGGACCCAACCAAGAAAGAGAACTATAGGCCAATCTCTCTAATGAACATAGATGCAAAGATACTCAACAACATACTGGCAAATAGATTACAACGAATCATAAGGAAAATTATACACCACGACCAGGTAGGATACATTACAGGAATGCAGAGATGGTTCAATATTTGCAAATCAATAAATGTAATACATCATATTAATACAGTCAAAGACAAAAACCACATGATCATCTCAATAGATGCAGAAAAGGCTTTCGATAAAGTCCAACATGAATTCATGCTAAAAACCTTAGAAAAAATAGGAAGAGATGGCCTCTACCTCAATCTGATCAAAGCCATCTAGGACAAACCAACAGCCAACATCATACTAAATGGACATAAACTGAAAATTTTCACTTTAAAGTCAGGAACAAGACAAGGATGTCCATTGTCACCACTCCTATTCAACATAGTTCTGGAAGTATTAGCCAGAGCAATCAGACAAGAGAGAGAAATAAAAGGAATAAGGATAGGAAAGGAAGAAGTTAAACTATCACTATTTGCAGATGACGTGATACTATACATGGAGCACCCCAAAAACTCCACAAGAAAACTCCTGGAATTAATTGACAAATTCAGCAGCGTAGCTGGATACAAAGTCAACACCCAAAAATCAATAGCATTCCTATACACGAACAACAAACATTCTGAGAGAGAAATTGAGGAAACTATACCTTTTACAATAGCAACCAATAAATAGAAGTACTTAGGAATCAATCTAACAAAGAATGTGAAAGATTTATTCAGTGAAAACTACAGTACTGTGAAAAAGGAGATCAAAGAGGATTTCAATAAATGGAAAAATATACCCTGCTCATGGTTAGGAAGAAGTAACATTGTGAAAATGGCCATACTACCAAAACTGTTGTACAGATTCAATGCAATTCCCATTAAACTACCGTTAGCATACTTCACAGATCTAGAGAAAATATGCCTCAAATTCATCTGGAACCAGAAGAGACCCAGAATAGGAAAAGCAATCCTGGGCAATAAGGACAACTCAGGTGGAATCACAATCCCAGACCTGAAATTGTACTACAAAGCTACTGTAATAATGTCAACCTGGTACTGGCTAAAAAACAGACCTGAGTATCAGTGGAACAGACTGGAAGATGCAACCACAACAAAAAACCCACTCAGCTACCTAATATTTGACAAAGGGGTTAACCAAACTCACTGGAATAAAGAAGGCGTGTTTAATAAATGGTGCTGGAAAAACTGGCTTGCCTCTTGCCAAAAACTGAAAATAGACCCCAGTCTATCACCATGCACCAAACTCAGGTCAAAATGGATCACAGACCTCAATATTAAAACAGAAACTCTAAATCTATTGGAAGAGAAAGTAGGTAAAAATCTTGAAGACATAGGAGTAGACAAAGAGTTCATGAACAAAAATTAAACTGCAAGGGAAACACTTCAAAGAATCAATAACTGGGACCTCATCCTACTGAAACGTTTTTGTACATCTAAAGAAATCACCAGCAAAGTAAAAAGAAAACCCACAAATTGGGAAAAAATCCTAGCTGGCTGTCCCTCAGACAAAGGACTTCTATCTAGAACATACAAAGAATTAAAAAACATGTACCTGTCCAAATTCAAAGACCCAATCCAGAAATGGGCATCCGAGATGAATACGTACTTCTCAGATAAAGAAATACAAATGGCAAATAAATATATGAGAAAATCTTCCACATCCTTAGTCGTTTGGGAAATGCAAATAAAAACAACATCGAGATTTCATCTCACCCTAGTAAGACTGGCCAGTATGAAAAAATCATCCAGTACCAAATGCTGGCGAGGCTGTGGAGAAATAGGGACTCTATTACACTGCTGGTGGTAATGCAGATTGGTGCAACCACTATGGAGAGCAGTTTGGAGGTTTCTCGGCAAACTAGGTCTAGAGGTTCCATTCAAACCAGCTATTCCCTTTCTGGGTATTTTCCCAGAAGATCTGAAAACATCATACCACTCTGATACATGTGCACCCATGTTTATAGCAGCGCAATTTGTAATAGCTAAAATGTGGAAGCAACCCAAGTGTCCATCCACAGAAGACTGGATTAAAAAATTGTGGCATTTTTATATAATGGAATATTATTCAGCTATAAAGAAAGACAGTTTTGGGGACTTTGTAGGCAAATGTTCAAAATTGGAAACCATACTCATAAGTGAAATAAATCAGTGGTACATGAGCGGGCAACGTATTGTGTCACTGGTGTAAGACCCTGAGGATGGGAATATAAACAAAGAGACATGAAGGAAATCTGTTCAAAAGCAAAGAACAGATGGGACGAGGGAAAGGATAAAAGAAAGAGGCAAAAATGTATGTATGTATATATGTATATACATATATGTGGGAGGGCTAACATGGTTCTACTATTGTATTATGTCACTTAATACTAAGGAATAGTTGATGACTGGTTATTCAATCAATCTTGTATGTCTGTATGTGTTGTCCTGAGCACACACTTT
This sequence comes from Dinomys branickii, assembly GCA_004027595.1. Taxonomy (NCBI): domain Eukaryota; kingdom Metazoa; phylum Chordata; class Mammalia; order Rodentia; family Dinomyidae; genus Dinomys; species Dinomys branickii. Next base: position 9,654 of record PVLD010016242.1, on the reverse strand, counting down.
GAAGATATCAATAGGCAATTCAGCAACTATTGTTGGTTTTGTGTTGCTTTGTGTATAATTCAATTCTGATCATACTGTTATTGTACTACTTTGTGTCTCTTTGTTAATGCTTTCGTTTCTTTATTTTTTATTTTTTATTTTTTCTGTTGTTGAGATGATTAATTGACCAATTTTGCATGTCTGTATTTGTGTTCATGAATGTACACTTCAAAGTTATCAATAGGTAAAGCAACAACCATTGTTGAGTCCCTGTCACCTTGTCTGTAAATCAATTTTGATTGTACTATTTCTTATGCTACTTTGTGTCTGTTTGTTAATATGTTTTTGTTCTTTCACTTTAAAAAAAAATAAACAGAATGCACAAGATCGAGTTTGCCATGTATTTCATGTCACTTGGGGTCCTCTGCACCCCAATTTCTCACCTGTAAAATGGGAAAAGTACTATGTGATGAAATCTAAGATCAGAGCAGCAGTGGCCCCGTGATGCTCCTCAGGACCAAACACTCATGAACACTTCCAATTTGGTGTAAATGAACTTCATCATGCATGTCTTACACAAAGTAAGGAAAACAACCTCTTTCCCTATGACCTCCAGCTAAAGGACAAGCCGATGAAAGCTTTACATTATTTATTATTAAAGTAAAGCCAAGTGTTCCAATTCTTCCCCAATATGTCTGGTATTTTCACTGCTCCTCAGTAGTTAATATGGATGTAATAATAATTCCCCGCTGTATGTGGACCTGGTTTACCTTCGATCAGATTCCTTGCCCTCATCTGCAAATTCAGAAGGAAAAGGACAGTGGGTGCCCCCATTGCCCAGCCGGGGCACAAAGGCAGCCTGCAAAGATCTGCACAGAGCAAGGATAACCAGGGCTAACGGCAATGCTCAGCATCAATCACTTCTATGGCCCCCAAGGAAGGGTTTCCATTATTTATGCTGCTGGGTGATCGGCTATATTTACGACACAGCTAGTTGTCATGGCTTTAAAAATATGATGGATTCTTAAATTAATCCTGTATTCCTTGTCTTAGGTCTGAAGCATGGGCAGTAGCAAAGGAGTACAGAAGTATCTGTAATGACAAAATTAAATACCCATGCGTCATAATGAAGAAAAGACTGACCATTATGTCCTGAATGTGCTTGTATCACTAATGCAAAAGGCTTCTACCTATATTTACAGACTGTGTATGGAAACTTAATCTATTGATTCTTTTCAGTGTGCTCAAATTTGCAAGCTCTTTGGTAGAATTAAGCTATTAGTGAGACATATTTACCTCTTATTTCTTTTGATTCCACTTAAAATTAGTACGTGATAGCATAGAGTCTGTCTTACAAAAAAGCAAAATAAGACGCTAGGAACTTTGGCGAAGCAAGAAATCACTTACTGCTGCAATAGAGGTCATGAAAAACATGGCTGTCATGCTGAGGGGAATCCGCAGAATGAGAAGGTGTGAACAGAAGAAACGGAAAGCAGTTCGTGTTTAGAGAATGGTGCAAGCAGAGACACACAAATTGGAGAAAACAATTAAAAGACACAGAAAATTATTAACTTGAAGAGTACATAGAAGTCAGGTCTACAAGATAAAGAGAAGGGATTTCCCCTAATTTGAGAAGCAATGACAAGCACAGATGCTTTTTTAGCAGGAAAAAAATAAACCTTCCAGATTAACAGGCTTGCCCACAGAGTTAGCCTGGAATGAGCGAGGTCATAAATTAGGAAGCTTGTTGCAGAAATGTAGGCGGGAGCAGGTTCCCGTCGGAGCAAGACTAGAAGATTTAAGTCATGTGAAAAGGCACGATAAAAGAAAATGGGAGAAAATGTATTCTAAAGCAGCTGTTAAAATTGACCTTGTGTCAAGTAGCTGACAACCCTAGTACGGCTTGAATGAACTGCATGATCCAGGCCTGTCCTAGTTTGACAATCTCGCTTCCTCTAACTTGACCAGTCATTCACTCCTCACTACATGCACTGTCTCTCTGCAAGTCCGGGAATGTAGCCAGCACATTCCACATTAGGGCTTTGTGTTGGAGAGAAAAATAATCTTCCCCAAGACAACCATACTGCTCATTCTTTCGTATTTTCAAAGTCGCTGTTCAAATAGCTCCCCTCAAAGGTTGCACGGATACCCTACTTAATGGCATAATGCTCTGTAACCCCATCTAATCTCATAACCATTTTCTACCCTGCTTTTATGTTAGCATGTCTCATCTTCTCACACACAAAGCCACGCAGCTCTTTATTTGATGTGTGGTGTATTGTCTCTCTCTACCTTTTCTATTTGACTCTGCATTGGGAGGCAGGGACCCTCTTTCACTGTGTGTGCTATTAGATGCCAACTTCCTAGAAGCATCCTTCACATGTAATAGTCAGTCAGTTTGCAATTGCTGAATGAATAAGCCAGCACAGCTTAGTTTCTCTGTTACCTCCTTGGTTGCTTATACATCCCAGAGATGTTCCTCCTGCCCTAGCGTCTGTTTTTTTTGTGTTTCAATTACAGCACATTGGTCTTCTTTAGCTTCTTGTGGCATCAACAGTAGGTCCATATTTGTTTTATTATGTTTACAATGAGCACAGGTACCTAAGATAACTTCATACAAGGACTCCCTTCTCTGCACTTGTGGGAACTTCACAGCAAACAGGGCTTTGTGGGCTGTTTCAAAGAACTCCTCCTGCATCACTTCATAATTTTATTCTTACATTGCGTTTAGCATACCTTGAAATTTTAATTGGGAAATCTCTTCAGGTAGTTAATACCTATTTTCAAAGTTAATTTTATGGTCCCTTTTAGATACACATAATGATCACATCTGTCACAGGAAATTTATACCTGCGCATGATATTTCTTGATCCTTCTTTTTTCCCAACCCCCTTCTCTCTCTTAAAAGCCTTCCTCACTCTTTTTTTTTTTTAGGCTTTTTTTTTTTTTTTTTTTTTTTTTTTTTTTTTTTTTTTTTTTTTTTTTTTGCGGTACTGGGGATCAAACTCAGGACCCCGCACTTGCTAGGCAGGCACTTATTCCACTGAGCTATATCCCCAGCCCCCTTCCTCACTCTTATTTACAAGATTTGTTTCCGTTTCCCTGCTGTTCTCCTGTACTCTTTCCTTTCCCACTCTTCCCATTTGAACATTTTGCTCCTGTTTTACCATAGCTATTATATATGTGGCCCTAACTTACTTCTTTGGTTTCTCACACCCAAGAAGCGATGACTTAAGACTACGGTGTCAAGGTACATTCATTTCCCTAGGAATATCTCAAGCTTCTCCTTTATGGAAGAACAGAGTTCCATCATATGTATAAAATGTCTTTGTCCATCCATAAGTTGATGTTAATTAGGGCTGTTTCCAACATTTAGCTGCTACAAATTGTACTGATATAAACATAAGTGTTCAGATATTGATGTGGTATGATTTTTTCAATTTTGGGAGAAGGATACCAAGAAGGGGAATAGCTTAGTCAAATGGGACTTCCAGTTTTCGTGTTTTGAGGAATCTCCACATTGATTTCCATAGTGGCTGCATCAAACCACAGTCTCATCAACAGTGGACAAGAGTTCCTTTTTCCTGACAGCCCTGACAGCATTTGTTATTGGTTGGTTTTCTAATGATAGCTATTCTTTCTAGAGTGAGATGGAATCTCAGTGTTGTTTTAATTTGCATCTCTCAAATGACCAGTGATGTTGAATATTTTTTTGCACAGGATTACTCCCTATTTGTATTTCTTCGTCTGAGAAATGTCTATTCATTTCAGATGCCATATTTGGATTGGATCTTTATGAGGGGTCTGATTATTTTTAGGTCTTTACATATGCTAGATATTAGTCCTTTGAGGAACAGCTGACCAATCATTTCCCCCCGCCCCCCGTGGGTTGTCCCTTCATCCGTTGTTAGTTTCTTTTGCTGTGAAAGAGTTTTTAATAAAACAAGATCCCATTTGTTGATTCCTTGTAACATTTCCTTTGTAATTGGGACTTGGTTCATAAAATTTTTGCCTGGACATATGTCTTCAAGAATTCTAACTGTTCTACCTCCCAGCAGCTTTAGTGTTTCTGTTTTAATAGTAAGGTATTTTATCCATTTCAATTGTACTTTAGTGTAGGGTGAGAGATATGGGTCTAGGTTTAATCTTCAGCATGTAAAAAGCCAGTTTATTAAAGATGGTATCTTTCTTCCAGTGAAGGTGTTTGGCTCCTTTGTCAAAGACAAGGTGATTGAATGTATTTGCAGTTGGTTCTGCATCTTCTAATCTTCTCTATTGATCCTCAGGTCTGTTTTGTGGGCATTTTTGGGGTCATTTCCATGCTATTTATCATGATAGTTCTGCAGTATAACTTCAGGCAGGGATTATGATGCCCCCTGCCTTGCTTTTGTTATCCAGAATTGTATTTTATATTCTAAGGTCTCTTTTGGTTCAAAATGAATTTCAAGACTTTTTTCTCTAATTCTGTAAGGTATACTATTGGTATTCTCACTGGGATTGCATTAAAATTCCACAACAATTTGGGAAGTATAACCACTTTCAATGTAATGATTCTTCCTACACAGCAACAAAGGATATCATCCCATTTTCTGATTTTCTTCCATCTCCCTTGTCAGAATACTATAGCTTTCAATGTCATTTTCTTCCTTCTTTAGATTTATTCCTAAATATTTATGTTCTTTTTTCGATACTATTATTAAAGATGTGGGGTTTTTCTCTAATTTCTTGCTGAGTTTGTTATTTGTGTACAGGAATGCTACTGATTCTTGAAAATTGGCTTTGTATCTAGCTATGCTGCTGAACTTGGTTATTAAATCTAGAAGCTTGTAGTGAAGTTTTGGGGGTCTTCTATATAGTACTCTATATGTCATCTGCAAATAATGATAATTTAACTGTTTCCTTTCCTATCCTTATTCCCTTTGTTTCTTTCTCTTATTTAGTTGCTCTTGCTAATGTTTCCAGAACTATATTGAGTAGGAGTGGTGATAGTGGACATCCTTGTCTTGTTCATGATTCTAAAGTGGAGCTTTCACTTTACTGACCATTTAGTATGACGTTGGCTGTTGGTTTGTCATAGATGGCTTTATTGCATTGAGATAAATAACATCTATTATGACTTTTTTGTAGGGTTTTTATCATGAATGGATGTTGGATTGGGTCAAATGCTTTTTCTGCATCTATAGAGATGATCATCTGTTTTTTTCCCTTGGTTCTGTTAATATAGATATTACATTCTCTGATTTGCTTATGTTGAACCATCCCTGTATCACAGGGATGAATGTTCCATGGTAATGTGTATAATCTTTTTGATGATTTGCTGCATTCTGTTGGCCAGTATTTTATGGAAGATTTTTGCATCTATGTTCATTTGAGAGGTTGGCCTTTCACTGTCTTTTTCAGTTGGATCTTTTTCTGGTTTTGGTGTCAGGGTAATGCTTGCTTCCAGGAATGAATTTGGGAGTGTTGCTTCTCTTTCAATTTCACCAAAGAGTTTGAAGAGTAGTGGCATTAAGTCTTCCCTGAATTTCTTGTGGAATTCAGAATGATTCCATCAGGACTTGGGATTTTTTTGTTCCATTGGGTGTTTCTTGACCTATTCTGCCCATTTTTTCTCTTTTTACTGGTGAATTTATACCACTTATATTGATGGTTATAACTTCTATGCATTGATTATCTTACATATTATTTTCCTATTATTGGTTCCGTTTCTTTCCATTCTGTTTAATTGCTTGCCTTACCTGGTGGATTCATTCTATTAAGGTTCATGGAATTATAATATTCCTTGTCTCCTTCTAGAATGTCATTCAAAACATTTTGGAGTGCTGGTTTGGTGCTCATAAATTTCTTCAAGTATCCTTTGTCATGGATGTATCCTATTTCCCATCAACTTGGAAAAATAGTTTAAGGGTCAGATCAAACTTGGTTGGAGGTCGTTTTCTTTTAGGATTTGAAATACTTTGCTCTAGGCTGAGGATATAGCTCAGTGGCATAAGTGCTTTCTTGGCAAGCCTGAGGTCATGAGTTCAATTCCCAGCACAAAAAAAAAAAAAAAAAAGAAAGAAAGAAATATTTTGCTCCAAGCTCTCCTTGAAAGTTTGTGTTGAGAAACCTTCTGCTGTGCTTCACTCTAGATTCACAAAACAGGTCATTTATTGTTGTCATCATAGCTTTAGTTGTCTGTGAAATTATTTCTCATTCGTTTTTTTCTAGATCCTCATTCATCTCCTTTGTTACTTCCACTGTTGCCATTTCAGAGAGTTTAGATGGGTGATTTTGAAAGTCTCCACCTCTCTACCCCTGGGTTTGCCTTGCCTGAGCTCCAGGTCTGCTGTTGCTTCTTGCTTCCTTGTGTTCTCATTTTCTATTTCTTAACATTTGTTTTCTCCATTGATGCATGTAAATCGCTTATGACAAGCAGCTTTATTACTAGCATCAAGGACTCCTTAGAAAGTGACTACTTTTCAGAGATGTCTTTGGTATGTAGCTGAGTTTGGCATTTGCATCTGTCACAAGCTCCTACCTCTTAATTTGTTAAGAAGAAGTTGCTGTCTACCTGGCCTGGCCCCTGATTCTTTGGTGTTGAGCTGCAGTATTGTCTACGACCCTCAGACAACCTTAGTCTTGGCATACGCGGCAGAAAAACTGATTAGAACAACTATATCACCTTGGCTAAAGGAATAAAATCAGTAATACCAAGATGTAGCACAGTCTAAAAAATGATGAATTGCGGTAACTATTAATTTACTACTTTCAACCATATGAATAACATTTACAGTTATGTAACAAAATATAAAACACCCAGAAACTGACATACATTAAATATCCCTTCAGGTGAGTGATTTTACCCTTTGGTTAGAAAATTTTAAAGGGATCAGAGGAAAAGAACAGAGAAATAGAAGAAAAGAGATTGCAAGGAAGGGTGAAGGACAAAAAGTTTGCCTAAGCTCTTGGAGCCTGGTGAAGGAGACAGGGGGAAAACAAAGAAGGAAGAATTAAGAACAAGAGCAAAACAAAACAAAAAAATTAAAAACACGGTTCACACTCATAAAAAAAGAATGTATAATAAAAACCAACAACAACAAATAAAACAGGCAGACAGACAGACAAAAAAAGAGATTTCTCTATAATTTCAAACCCAGTGTTATTCTGAGATCTATAACTTTGTGGTAGTGGCCGCTTCAAACCATGTGTCTGTCACCACTGGAGGTAAGTGAGGCACACAGAGCACAGTCATATTGTTTGATCCCAGCAAGCACTCAGGAGGATTAAGGTGGGGTGCTGCATAATCCCAGCGATCCTGCAGTAAGAATAGGGCAGGGTGTCACTTCAGATCCATGAAAGTTCAGGCTGACACAGGTCTTTGGCTTCCCAAATTGTTGAGCTTATAACACTATGGGTGTTTCTTGTCAGCCTCATCGCAGCTCCTGCCCCCGGGTGTCTGTCAGGGCTATGCCTCACCCAGACACTGGTAGCATCCTTAAGAAGCAAACTTATGTTCCAAGTCTGAATTCAACTGGCCCTGTGCCAAAGCAGCATCCAGTCAATCACTGTCTCCTGGGGACACTTGGAATGGAATCACTCCCCAGCTAGTGCAGCCCACAGCGCCCACTACACTGCCCCACTAGTGCATTCCTCCCTGGGGCCTCCGGGTTACTCTGCCCTCACCACACCTCTGTGGGCTGCAGCCACCTCTCAGCCGCAAGTCAGGGAGAATGCTCAGTTTGCAGCCTTCTACCTTGAGGTCCACCACCTCACTTCCCCATTTACCGCAATTCACACTTCAGAGCTTCCCTAGGTCTCGGTGATCTAACTCCCTCCTTCCCCAAGTTGCTGTCCTCCAGTATCTGACACCCAGCCTCAGAGAGGCTGACTTACCCCTGGTCACCACTCTGCTATCCTTTCAGAAATCCCTTAATAATCATTTTTAAGAACTGTTTTCCATTTTCTTCATATTCCTTTTAAACGAAGCTGAACACATCGGTGGAAGTTTGGCAGAAGCATGGGAAGTGGTATCTAATGTGATTTGCAGCTACCCTAACTAATTTATATCTTTCCTCTTGTGTCTTCTCCAGAGTAGGAGCACCATTTAATTTGTCATTCCACAAGTTACTTGGGGCCTGAGCATCAATACCCTAGAGCATTCAGCGTTATGGTCCTTTCCGACTGAGCAGATGGTGGAGTTAGGGATGACAAGCCACGAGCAACAGCCACTGACTCTGCTCTGTAGGTATGTGCTGATGTCTTGCATTTTCTCTTGGCAAGAACCAAGCCACAGGATCCTGAGTTTGTTTGAGACGAACTTCAGTAGCGACATAAAGTTGAATGAGCCAATGAGACATATTGGTGATTTCAAGCAGATATTTGATATTCCTTCCACAAATCTGTGTGGAAATTCAATGAAGACAGAGAATTAAAAATTAGTCAACAGGTTGATCCCGATTGCCTATCATGTGCCCAGAAAGTGCTACTTAGGAGAAGGCTGAGTACTGCTTTCTTCTAAGATTCTTTTAGCAATTTTCACTGGCGTATTATTCCTGTAAGCTTTATTCCTACCTTCTGCAGTTTTGTACGTGAGTTCCAAATTAGTGTTTTCTAAACAGAGCAATGTAGCCCTGGAGAAAGTACCAAAAGTGAGTGTCTCATACCAGCCTGCACATGTTCTTTTGAGCATATTTATCCCTAAATAAATATTAACCAGTTGATGGTTTGGTTAGGTAACTGTCTTCCCCTCAGACATGTTGGGCAAAAGTATTTAAACCAGTGTTTCTCAAAGTGTATTCCTTAGTTTGTTCGCGTCAGATTCAGGGTGTGCTTTGAATTAGTAGGTGGTCCTGAGACTGTGACTACTCAATCTGAACCTCTATAAGTAGAAATCAGGAAGCCACATTTGCCTAACAACCCTCAAATGATTCACATGTATTTCAGAAATTGTAAACTAATGAGATTTTTTATCTTAGCCTTAATACAAAAGTTGATTTTTATCTTGGGACAAAAAGCATAACACAAAGTTATTGCAAACTCCATTCTGGCATGTCCATATCTTCCTAACAAAAGGGTCTGGAAGGATGCCATACTGACAATTGGCAGCTGGTACATGATCCATTCTTATTACCGGGATATATTGTAAAAATGGGTAAACATTGACCTCAACATTGGCCCATCATTTATCCATTACCTGTATTCATCTTTGCCTCAGCATGAACCATCTGATATGTCTTTAACTGGGGGCACACTGCTTTAACCATGTACCTGAAATACATTAGAGACATTGAAAAGGAGCAGTATTTATGAGAAGAGTGGAAAATAATTGATTTATGTAGCAAGATAAATGCCCAGCATTTAAAAAATCAAATGGCACTTTCATGTTAAGAAAACAGCGTGAGCAATAAAATTTGCAAATGCCAAAAGAAAGTCCAATCTAAAAGAAAATTCTGAATGTAGAAAGTTTGTCTTTTCCATGAAAATATGCTCATCTTACAGATGGGACGAAGGAAAGGAGAAAAGAAAAAGACAAAAATGTATGTATGTATATAGGAATATATATGAATATACATATGTGCAGGAGGGCTAACATGGTTCTACTATTGTATTATATCACTTAATGCTAAGCAATAATTGATGACAGGATATTAGATTAATAGTGTATATCTGTATGTGTTAGCCTGAACACACACT